>BGPR01001019.1:88753-156717 GCA_013235015.1 Araneus ventricosus | reverse complement strand
TAAAGATTTCTTGAATTATTTTCTAAAATCTACTCTTTAAAAGATAGATGAAACATTAGGTCTATACTGAATTATTCAAATTCAAATGAAAAATCCATAAAATATCATAAAGTTTATCCATCAGTATCTTATTACCACCAGTCGTTCGTGCGTATCAATTTTTGCAACTGTTATAGTTTCAAAGCTGCAGATTTACCTTTTATATCATTATAGTCAATAAGGTATAAATTTCTTAGTAAAGCGACAAAAAAAAAATATCTAAAAAAAAGTATCACTTTTTAACCTTCATACTACGTTTTTAAACACATGCTTCATATTTTTTGACTTGCTTCTGTCCATTGCTTAATATATTGCTCCTGTTAGGGGAGACTTTTTTTTTGATTCCGTATATCATTTGCTGCCTCTCTCTCGTCGGGTGATCCAAGCCGCTTCGGGTACTTTCCAAAGATTTGAGCAAAGTCTGGTGAGGGGTCGCCATTGTAAAAATAACTTTTAGCAATGAACCGAATTTCTCAGAGTAGAGGATTTTCTTAACCCGGCCTTTTAGAATATTGTGAATAACAAGAACTCTCGAATAGTGGGGAACTAAAAATATTGTATAATGTTTAAAAATATTTCAGAGGGGCTGAACGTTCTTAGAGGTTTAAAGTTAGATATATATATATATATATATATATAGGTATATATATATATCAAAAACTTATAAAACACAAGATAAAAACTCAAAAAATAGTAAAAAAAGAAATGGTAAAAATAGACACAAAACCAGAAAAACCAAAAAAAAAAAACAGTGATTATATGAGCCGCTCATGAGGAAGGGAAGCTCGCTCATGATATTAATTTGTGCTTTTTTCTGCTGACGAAATCCGTTAAAAATTGCCGTCATCCCTTCTAAAAGCACAAAACAAATGAAAATGGAAGAATATATATATGGAAGGAAGACCAACAAATGGCAGTACAAATCATATTTCTTATTTCGTTTAGTGATATTCAATATTTACTCGCTCTTCAACTTCTGCTCAATTCGCTCGATAAGATGCCGGCTTTATAACGAAAAAGCGGTTAGTTTGAAACTTAGTTAAGCTGCGTGTGGTTTGTCAAGGGAACTGATAATCATAAGATGATTGGAAATACAAATATGTTTGTATTAAAGTATTCTCAAAAGAAGCTGTACGAAATTATTAAACAAATTTTTTTTCGATAATCCGACATGATTATTAAGACTGGTATTAATAAAATAATGTTTTTAGACCAGTATGATGTAAGGCATAAAGTTACAGAAACAATGTATATGTAGAAATTTAGATCAGGAATAATGTAAAATATTTTATGATATTAAAAAATTATTATATGTGCTGCTTATTTGTGTCTCACATTATAATGGTTTCGTAGAAAATAAGATCTTTTTGAAGCTCATATCTTGTTTAAGTTTTTAAAAAAGTTGCATTCGGTAGGAAATGATTCAAATATTTTGAAAATGAATTATATTCAACATATTTAAGTTGGAGTGCTAACAATTTCGAATAATTTCGTATTATAAAATTTTAATTTCGTATTATTTTTCTAAGTGCGTTCATTAAAATGGGATTTTTGAAAGAAATGTTGAAATCTATTCAGATCATAGCTGCGTATTTTTTGAGTTAAATAAGTTATTATAATATGTGGAAAAATTCTGGCATCAAATAAGTACTTATATAATAAAGGGATTAAAGGAAGAGGGATTAGGTCTTTTTGATTTCTAAAGTAAGAAAGATTTTGCTAGATGCGTATGATTAAATAAGATCATAAGGCAGGAATTCAATGAGAAAAAGCACTTTCAAAATTAAATGTTTGTGTCAAGTATTACCAGATATAAAGTTCTTTAAAAGTTAAAACAAGTTAGTGAATATTGCAATACATTTTTAAAACTGATATATAAATGATCACACTTAATAATATCGAAAAATAATCTGTAAAACGATCTTTAATAAGTGAAGAAAAATGAATTTATATATGCTATGTATTTCTGCTCGCTTTTCAGAAAAGAAGACGCAAAAACTCATATATGTTTCATCAAATTTTAGTTTTAAACCTTATTTCAATAATTCGCAAAGTTCAGACTTGGCATTTCGTATTAGATCAAATATAACTCTCAATGCAAGCAAATGAACAGACAAAAAAATCTGTTTGCATCAGAAAAATTTGTATTTCTGAAAAATAAATATATACACAGAATTAATGTGTATAAACATATACTAGCAAAGTAGTACTTAATACAATATAGATTTTATTCTTTGCATTCTTAAATACAAAGCAGTTTAAAATAAAATTGTCTTGGCATGGAAATTCATTCGAAATTTAGCATAGTTTATTGTTTATCCTTTGAGTTTTTGCATTAAAAATTAAATCCTTTATCATTCATTAGCATTAGTATTTTTCAGAGGAATGGTTAGTTTATTTTCTAAAACACGTACAAAGGTCGCTTGCTCGATGCAGTTTGCAAAACAGAGGGAATTTAGCATGCTTTTAAAAAACAGATAGTTATGCTCGAAGCACATCAAATTATGCAGTACTGAAACGAAAAATATACAAAATTGATAGAATTATAAGTCTAAAATAATACATATTGCGTATTAATTTTATACGGTGTCTTAAATTCAAATGTTTGAAGTGGCCAGAGTTCAGACTGTTTACTGATATTTTAATGATATCAGACAACAGATTGTTATAGATAACAGACAGTTGTTACAGATATCTGGCAAAAGAAACAAATTATTCAATTATTGGCGGCTATTCACAAATGAGCCTGCTTTCTTTTAATAATTCCCGCAGGTAGGTAAATGATAGTATAAGACAAATGAAGGCAGTTCCATGGGAAATCACAAAGTACTGATTTCTCATCCTGTACATATTTACTGGATGGAACAGTACAATTCCCAATTGCCTAATCTTGAAGAAATAATCAGCCCATCTGATTTATTTGGTGTCCTCTTATGAAGTCTCTCTTGGTATTTTCTGCTAACGTCCTAAAACTCAATTTCCCTTTCAGGCCACTCATGTATGAGTTTAGATAACAATCAGCTATGAATTCGGTTTCGTCTAGACAGATAGCCAGTTATATGAAATTTCTATTCATTTGTGGAACACATGTCGCTTAAATTATGCGTCCTAAACAAACGTTCATGCGCGCTCAAAATCTCCGAATTTGATTATTTTAACGTTAAGTATACGGAGATTATGTTGCTGTTATAACCGCGACCGCAAGCCGTGTTACCACCGTCACGCCGAAGCACCCGGAGTACTGAATAACAGCCTTTGTAATAGCTCGAATACTGAGGCTGGAGTCCTAATAGCCCATCACCGGGCCACGGCCCGACCCCTCCCGAAGTAGGTGCGTACTATCATTGGTGGTAGGTAACACAACCCCCACATTACTATACCCACAGGGCAAGAGAGATCCTGCTTACTTATTCGGCGGCAACTCATATCCATGTACTCGCGTTGCCCCCCCCCCCCGCACTTGAAAGATGTTGCTATTATAAATAGGGTGTCCAAAAGTGGTTTACAAACCGAATGACAGCTACTGCAATAGCGGCTGTCAGAGCGGCTAAGTCGTAAAGACAAAGGGCGGCCGCAACAAAAGGTTGTTAGTCAGTGAATTAAGCAAAAAGTTCTCCCATGAAACTACTTTTGAATCAATAAAACAGATTTTTAGTGAAAAAACATTGGGAAGAAATTAATTATCTGAATTGTTATGCTAGACGGCATAAAAAATGCTTTTTTTTAGTTTTGTGTAATTTTAGGCTGCTCTTCCGAAGGAAATAAATAGGTACATTTAGTGACTTCTTTGGAATTCTATGTTTTTGATATTGTGCTATGACAAATAGCTTAATAATATTGGACAAAAGCGTATTTTGCTCCTGCAATTCGTTTCACTAATAAACATAAAATTTCGTTTATTTTCTTGCTTAATATGATATCTGATTACAGTCTAGATAAAATTTGAGAGGGATGTAATTAAAGGCGTTATAACAATAAACAGACGTGACGATGAATCACGATGACCCTGGAAATGTAACACTTCAATTTTGTCAGAATAGTTTCTAAAGGAGATATTTTTCCCTTAAAATTTAATTTAACTTAGATTATGATTTGTACACGATCTAAGTATATCTTTCTTCGCTCTTGTCAGAACATTTTATAGAAATCTCAATTTATAAAAATAACTTTATTTTTTAACATAACTTTCTGAAACTATAATGAATTTCATTGCTCTCCCAAGCCTTGATAGTATAAACTGTAAATTATTAACCCAACCTATTTAGATATAGATCATTAGATAGATAAACACTTTTATAGTATAAAAAGAGTATATTACTTTATCGAAGATACACAAGGTTTTGTCTATCTATAAGGAAATCTCTACTAGCCATATTATCTCTTTTATAGTTAATATTTATAAAGAATATTAAAATATTCTTTCAACTAAGAATTATGCAGAAGAAGTATTAATTTTATATTTATTCCATTGTTTTGAGATCCTCATTTAGTTAAAATACATTGGAAGATAATAGTATCCCAACTCCTAAAAGTTCAAGATCGTCTGTAGGTGCCCTTTTATATAGGGCAACTTCACCAAGTTTTTATACATAGTTTTGAACAATATATTTGCCCAATGATTGCTGCTAGCTATTAACCCATTTATCGTGTAGTTTTCTGTACGATCTAATTAGACGATCCCCTTCTGTTTTGGAAATGTGTGTTGATTCAACTAAGAGTCCTTGGGACACTTGATATGTTAATGGATTACCATCATTTTTGTATCAAATTATAGATTCTACTATTGTCTTAATTTTAGATTATAAGTGTAAAAATACCTTAATCCGATGTCGAACTGAGCTTAGGCATCAATATTAAGGGGTAAAAGCAATTTGTCAATAAAAAAAATAACGCGTCTCTTCGTTAGCAACATTAATTTCCAGTCATACTGGCAAAACATCTCTGCCTGCCTTGGCTATGTATCCAGGATTCCAATCTCAAGGAATTCCTGCCTTAATAGTGAATCACTCTTTGTTGAATTTCGTAATTGTAATTTTTGCCTGTGACTTCTCAGTTTCTGGAAGACTTGCTGCTTCATAAACTTCTGTATTTGAAATGGGAATCACTTCAAGTAGTCATAAAACAGTTTCCAAGGGTCATTCGCACTGACAATTGACAGAAAATAACATGCGAACTTACTAACATCTTTACATGAAGATTCTATTGAGCAAGCTCGTATTGCAAATTTTTTTCACTAATAATTTTCTCATACTCAATGCAATGAATCAATATAACATTCTACACATTATATCAACACAACATACATTATATCAACGTAACATTGTAAACTTCATATACCTTTCCCTAGATCTTGGATATATGTTTTATTGCACTATGATGATATTTTAATGGAAAAAAAGAGTTAGGAAATTTGTGAAGAAATTAAATAATGAATAACGATAAAAATTAATTACATTATTGTTTCTGAAACAAAAATTATCTAATTAAAAAGAAAATTCGCTGTAGAGATGTTATTACGGAACTAAGTATAATTGAAATAAATTACAAAATTAAAGCTTTTCTTTGAATTATTAACTTGGACTTTTTTAATTATAGGAATACACGTTAACTCACTCCACACATGGGACACACTTTTTTCAGGAAAAAGGGCGTCCCATCCTTTCCACACGAAATTACGTTATTCCTGTTGAGGATGAGATACGATTTTTGGGAGTGAATTTCGATCGGAAGCTCACTTTCCTTCCATATATCTTACAACTTTGGAAGAAGTGTGAGAAATCTCTCAATATCCTTAAGGTACTCCTTGTATATCTTGAGATGCAGATTGAAACTCCCTGCTTCATATATATCACCGTTATTTTGTCACGGATTGACTAGGAATTTTTGTGTTATGGCTCTGCCATTTCTGCTGTTCTTCGCAGGCTAGATGCTGTGCGCAATTCTTCCTTACGAATCTGCTCAGGGGCTTTTCGCACATTACCAGTGGAGAGTCTCTACATCATTTGCCACCAAGTTCCCTTGAAGTTCCGATGGAAAAAACGCTCCGTGAGTGCTATTTCCGAGCGCTGCCCCTGCATCAACATCCTATTTCTCATATTACTCTTCCTGCTACCCTCCGAAGGATCTACAATACTCAACCCTCTGACATTTTCTCCTTTTGTGAGAGAGTTAATAGAAAAAACCAAGATTCAGGGCTCAGCTTTCCTGATATCCAACTTATTGATTTCCAAATTTTACTGCTTTGGTAAACTCCCCTATTTTCTCTTTTAAATCCATTCTCTGGTTTTGATAAAAGTAATACATCTCCAGTAATTTACCAGCAGCTTTTCACTTTCCATCGCTATCAGTATTCTTCATATCGGTCAATCTTTACTTTGACGGTACAAAAACAGACGGCCATGTTAGTTGCGTTATTTTTATTTTTTTATGCCTACATAAGAAGTTTCCTTCTGCATACATCATTTTCAGTTTTGTCATCTGAGTTAGTGGCGATATTCTATTCCTTCGAGAAGATTTCACTCTCTACTCAGCTCACATTTTGCATTTTTACTTATAGCAAAGTTCGTTAGAGACACTTTGACCTTTTCACTTTCAAATGCTTTCAGTTGCTGTAGAAATCTTGAAATTTTTACAGATTCTTCAACATAAAGGTTTTTGCATTTTATTTTGCTGGATCACGTGTCACGTGGGAATTACCAGAATTGTGCAGGCGGATCACAGTGCAAAGACAGCTTCTTCTTTCTTGAACTCCCTTACTGTGACGTAAAGAAATATTTTGCTAGATTCCTTTTTTCTCTGTGGCAAGAGACATGGAACGCACAGGTCCACAATAAATAGCATTCGATTAACCTTTTACTGGTTGGTGGCCTGTTCTGCCTATGCGAGGGGCTGATGTCAAATTGACCCGCCTCCGTATAGAACACACTCGGTTGACGAGGCGAAAAAGAACCCACATGCCTCAATGTAATATTAAACTTACTGTTTGTCATATTTTAATCGAGCTCGCGCGCGCGCGTCGCTTAATTTTCATCGAATTCATTTTTTTCATTCATTGCTTTTAACTCTGTCTGAATTGTTGGGAGAGAAACACCATCCAAATGTTTTTAATTTCTTGAAAACTATACGCTTTTCAACATGTATTTAATTTCATTACTACAGTGGAATCTCCCTATAACGAAATCGTTTGGTTCCAGTTGAAAAATTCGCTATAGAGAAAATTTCGTTATATGGAGATTAGAGATCTTTGCAGTTATTTAAGTAAATGTTACAAACCATTTAGTATGTGCGATAAGTTCAAAAATATTTAATTATGACTTTCAATTAAAAAATAAGCAATATTTATTATAAATTTGTTAAAATTATACTAATTTTTATCGTTTAAATAAAATGCTTAAAAGTGAAGACAATTCACCAATTTAGAGAATAATATGTACTAGTACGGATAAACATAAAAAGCGCATTGTCACATCCATTTGCTGTTTCCACCCCCACTCCACCCCGATTCTTGGATCTTGACCAGTAGAAATGTTGCTCTCTCTGTAGAAACCCAGGACCCCACAACTGCATTACCCTTCACTTTCATTCTATTGTTATGTGTTATCGCTGGAATGAACAATGCGAGTGGTTCCAGAAACAGACACGTATGAGCGATTTGTTTACACAGAAATTAGCAACTTTCTTCAAAAATGATAAAAATCGAAAAGATAAAGGTCTCAAAAAATTCGTTATAGGGAGGCAACCACTTCGTTATATGGAGAATATTTTAATGTCATTTAACATTCCGATTAAAAATTCGTTATAGGGAGAAATTCGCTGTAGGGAGACTTCGTTGTAGGGAGACTTAACTGTATTTGTTTGTTTGAGTTTTTTTATTGAAATTTTCAAAACTTATTTCTTGTTAAACTTCATTTTTAACTGTTTTGTCTTCTTATGTCTGAGGAATTCTTGATTACTGTTTACTTATAAGCAAGTTTTAAAACTTTACCACACTGTTCTGCTTTTAGTCATTTGTGTGGCGAAGCTAGCTCTTGCTCCAAGAAATCCAAGCCAACAACAACTGCTATGGAAAACATTAAGTATAATCATGGAGCTTACCTCTAGTTGCACAGACATTCCAGGATTTAATAAAAGTGAAGAGTAAAAACTTAAATAATATAATTAAGGGGTGAAATAAAAAGGGTTTCACATGAATCAATCAATAAAAAGAACTAAAAAATTATCAGTAAAGAACGTATTTAAACAAAATGAAATTTGTATATCTAATTCATTGTACGCACAACTGAAAAGCTTTCAGTTTAAGTTGTTTTTAATTTTTTTTAAAGTTTTCTTATTTGTCTATAATTTTCCCATTATAAATACGAGTACAAAAACTCACACACAAATTTACGTTTTATATTATTTAATGATCAGTTCTGGAATTTTTATAAAGCAATTTTTTTAGAAACCTCCCTATATATATCGTCGAATTATTTAGAAGATAAGGCCGTGGTCACTTTGTTTGAAATTCAGCTCCTGTAAGTGTAGAAGTAAAATTAGAGAATTTATGTACTACTCTTATTTGAAGCTATTATCAGAAAACATTCAATGACTGAAATTTTATTTATTAAATTTTATTAATGTATAAAACTTAAATCGATGGTGCTGTAAGTGAATCGATTCACTGATAATTAAATCACTATACTGAGAGGTAGTTCATAAACAAATTGCTTTATATTCACTGTTGAGAAGCAAATGGCTGTGAAAATGTTAATATATTCTTTAAGATCAATTTCCTGTATCAAGCAAATAACTAATGCTCACCTAGTAATTTCTTTATTATACAAAATATTTTTCTCCATAAACGAAATGGAAAACTGTTACGTTGTATCGCAGTACCAGTAGCTTACTTTAACCTGCAGCAGAAGAAAATGTAGAGCAATTTTTTAAAAAGATATATGAAAAGGATTCCATGAACACAATAAAAAATGTTGAACTGCCATTCTCCAACATGATAATGAATATCAGATTTTCAGAGGCATAATAATTCTTTTTCATGAGTCTAGCCAAACTTCACTGATGATCTATTTTGATACTTTTCACAACAGAAATAGCTTCACATAACTAAAACAGTATATTTTCCCAAATATATTTTGAAAATATTCATACTAGTTTAAAATAATCGTTTGTTTCAAATACAAGGAAATGATATATCTTGCATATATCCATATAATATTTTGTTTTTATTCTGTATATTCTAGGATTCTAATAACTGTAAGATCAGTGTGCCAATTTTATTATTATTCATTTTTATTTCTAATAAATAATAATAATAATAATAAATAATTATTGAATGGCTTGCGCAAATAAAATTATTCTTATTCAAACACTAAGCAAAATTTTTATCACAGCCGGTGTAAAAAGATAAATTAACATCGAATGAATATAAAACTATTTATAAATAAATTTATCCATCTTTCATGACATGATATGGGACATAAATTCCCAAAACCAATACAATGAGATAAAAAAGAAATAGATAGCATTCGATGGATAATCGAAATAAATTCTGCCGGATATGTCTTGGATAATACATCTATTCATTCAGCAATGGGTTCAAACGCCAGTTTTTTCTCTTTTATTTGTGTGTTCGCAAATTTCGATAAGTGAGCTTTCTTTATAAAACATGAAGATTGAGTTAATTCCTTCCGTTTGTTTCTGCTAATTAATAACTAATAGTTGTTGAAATGTCAGTAATATTTTAATCGACACTAATTTTTTACTACTAAAATTACGCAATTTAGTATTTTCTGCTATGTACCAATATCGTAATGAAATTTTTGTTTGAAAGTTCTGTTGTAATTTATAAAGAATGATTTAAAATCTGAAATTTAATGCATTAAATTACATTGTGTTACCGATGATGGGAGGAATGATAAAAATTCTTATATTTCTTGTAGGATTTTTTTTATTTATTTATCTTTATTGCCGGTTTCGACGAATAATTTCAGAAGTACCCCTGTTTTTGATAATCTTAAATTGCAAAATTTGTATCAAATTCGTAACATTTGCATAAAATTTGTAAAATGAAGTATGAAAATGATTATATTACATTATTCGTTTATGGCAAGTCATGTTTTTAGCATATGAATAAGTGCAAACACGTAAATTAAGTATTTCTTCATAACTTTCAGTATAAAATCATAACTTTTACAGCTTTCGACAGTATCAACTATTTTTAACTTCCAAAAATTCTGCTTCTATGCAATTTTCTTTCCTGCTATCATACATTTTATTTTTTTTTTAATATTCAATAAACGAAAATATAATAACAAAAGTGATTTAAATTTTCTTTTTCTTTACTGCATATATTTGTGACAAGGCTCGGTTTTAATTTTTCAGAAAATTTATGACAGAAACCCATATCATTATTCTTTTCAATTTAATATTTTTCTGCAAATGATAATCACCATCAGGTTGCAACGAAAGATTATTAATCAATCGATATACATTTCATTTTATAAAAATAATGTAAAAGTTATTGAATGCGCCAGAAATATGTAGGAAAAAGATATATTAAAGGTAAAATAAATAATTATTGATAATAATCAGGTAAAAAAAGAAAGCTAAAATTTGATATCAAAGGAAGAAAACAATTACTGATCCTCAGGACAAATCACGCAACTTATAATTTAAAAGTAACATTGCACAATTTGTAGCAGGAAACAAATGTTAAAATATAATAATAAGGTTTTGATATAGAAATGCGTAATAAATCGTCACACGCTCTCCCACAAGACAATGAAAGCAAATAAGAAAAATAATTATAATATTCATTGAAACTTTATAATTTAAAATCTAAATGAAACGCAATGTTTAAGAAGATCAAATATTAACGAAGCTAAGTTAATACTAACTGTTATTTTTAGAACATGCTAACTCTACTTTATGTAAAAATAAACAAACAGAATCACATTTATTTATGAAATAACATTTTCAGTTTATAGATTCTATACGCGTCTATAGTCCGATGTTAAAGATTCTGCGAGAGAGATTTAAGTATCGTGATTTTGTGGTAAGATTTATCGAAGATTTCGATCAAGGGAAGCTAAGTTTGCTGAGTGTTTTACATCTTTTATCTTGTGCGGGGTGATGGCTAAGATATTGCCTCGTCATCCGACCACGTTGCAAGGCTACGAAGTAAGCCCCAAATAGCCAACATGTTGCTTCAGAAAAAGGGTTTAAAAGAATGTGGCGAAGACGATACACAGGCTTAATCACAGTAGGTTCACTTGCATATAATTTGTGTGGTTTCTAGATCGCATCGCGTAACATTTTGTCACAAAAAGCATTTCAAATAATAGTTGCTTGATTTTAAAAGAAGTTTTTAATTCCATTTACATTTCAGTCGGTTCAAAGTCAATTTTGTAATTCTCTATGACTGCTAAGTTTCAAATCTTCGAAGGACAGAAATACAGACTTGGAAACTTCTAATGAAACTTTCGAATGAAAGGCATTATTTTGTTCAAGCTGTTACATTTTCTGTCAGTTACATCTCATACTTACAGACAAATAATTCATTTCGAAAACTGACGAAATTATAATGGCCTGTTTTGCAATATATTTGATAAAAAAAATGGACTGCAATCATCAATACAGGACGAAATTCAAATGAGTTGCCAATGATGACTAGATGGAAATGTGGATGGCAGTAAAATTGTATGGTTGATAGTAAGTTGACGTTAAACATCACATTTCGTTTTCTGTAACGTAAAGTACAACAAATATTTTGATTTAAAACTAAATAGGTGACGCAAGAATTATCTCGCCGTTCAGTTATTTCCTGATTTCAAATATTTTAGGACTTATAATTCAGGTAAGAACCCTGCAAAGCATCTGAAATTCGTTACTGGTTATGATCGAAACCGTCGTCGATAAGTTTTAAGAAACGTCAATGAATATTTTTCCTCAAAATTTCGTAAATTTTCAGAGAGAAAGATAAATATGTCTCGGAATCTGAAGTAAACTTACATAGAAAAGGAATAAACGTCAAAGCACATCTTTCAGCATCAAATGAAAACCTATCAAAATTTTCCTCAAGATTGTCTATCACAAATAATATAAACAAACATGCAATATTCTCGTTTAACCCTATGCTGAAAAATTAATTATGTAGAAGAGGACACTTTTATTGACGTATATGAGAACGTTGCGTCAAGATAAACTTATTCGAAAAATTAATAGCTTTCGATATCTTAGTATAAGCATATGCATAAGTCTTGCATAAATAATAACTAAATATGGAACAGAACAAATCATATAGAATAATCTTAATTTTAATTATTTGACCCTTTAAAATAAAGGATCTTTCATATTTTTTTTCATATCAGACTTTTAATTTCACCTTTTTTTTCTTCTGCTTTCCTTTATATAGCATTGGCATATGGATGATGAAGGTGACATGAATGATTAATGTAAGAATAGTAGACATAATTAGCAAAAAATACTAGGTTTGTAGTGTAAGTAAATAGATCACCGCTTATTTTACATTATTGAAGGCTGTTTAGTAGCAATTTATTAAATTAAATTTCTTTAACCCTGGCTGCTTATCCTGCGATTTCAACTGGTTGGAAGTAAGTTAATTTTCTGCTGCAACTTGCGATTTTTGGAAGCAAATGGGTTTATTAGTACTTTTAAAACGTTGGATCATATTATACTAATAAAAAATTGGATGCAAATAAAAATTCTCTTGGTTTAACGGTATTTGAACATGTTTTCAAACGCTGCATCTAAGTAGTAATTTTAAGAAATTCGCCAGTCAGAGTGTTAATAAGACATTTGATAAAGGCAGAATGAAAATAAAGTGCAAATTGGGATTGTTGAAATATTTAAGAGTCCATGGCGATTAGCAGAAGAAGCACAGTGACGATAAAGTGCTGATTGTGATTATAGAAATATGTAAGGATAGCAGGCACAATTAGAAAAAGTTTCTACGTTTGTAGCATAAGTAAAAAGTTTTAAGCTTATTTTACATTATTCACGGATGTTTAGTTATAAGTTATTAATTTAAATTTCGTCAATATCAATGAAATCTGTTACGAAAAGAAAGATATCTGTTAAAGGCACAACGACGATAAAGCGCAAATTGCGGTAGTAGAAATATTTGAGAGTGAGAAGAAATCCAAGTCAACAACACAAAGACGTGAATGAACTAACAGTTATATTACTATTATATTCTTTTGTTCTAAGTGTCATCTTTTTTATATCCTTATATATAAAATGTAATTTTTTTTTGCACTGGCTTCTTCAATAAAGTTTCACGCACACCGAACCAACCGACAGGGAACCGTCCTGGCTCCGAGTTTGGGGGTATGCTGTGGTTTTAAGTTAAGTCATTTCAGCGAAATGATTGAAAAAAAATCTACCAAATCATTATCAGGAATAGGTGAAAGCTTTTGATTTTATCTCATTGTCGACAGTCTAACCAACTTTGAACAAAACCAAATTCCTATAGGGTTGATACTGTAACAATGTCATGAACAGTAGAAAAATGTATTTTTCGATTACATCTTACAAGAAGAAAAGGGTGGAGCAAAGCGCAAAACAATGTACAGATAGATATGGTACATGGCATGATAAATTACGTTTATCACTTTCTAATGATGTTATGCGAATGAACGCTTTTGCGAGGATAATTGCGGTCATACTCTGCTTTACTGAATCTTTGAACAAAGAGAAAATTAAATGCTGCTGGATATGTGTGAGTAAGGTTATATAGAAGATAATTTTGCCAGTGGATAAATACAAGTGAAAGTTAACTAAAAAATACTGTTTAAATGCTCGTGCTGAATTGTTATTAGAGAGCGTGTAAGTCTCCGATTATGAGAGTGTGTAGCACGAGGGTTGTAATGTAATCCATCATGCCCCTTTTACTACTTAACAATAGACGGAATTGAAAATGTAACATTAATATTGAAGCAAATCGAACCTACACATTACGATAACGTGAAATCTATTAAATTATAAAAGTTGAATGTTTTATGTCAACAAGTATCTCTAGTTCCTTATGTTAGACGATATGTATAAAATGTAGCATAAAGCTGGACATCCATGATCACTCCACACCACGCAAATGGCGTGGTAGCTCTCCACATCATTCCAAATTTCGGCCCATCGATTTCAGTAGATCATTCACGGGACCCGGTCAACTGCCAACACATCACCTACGGACACTTCGATATCCTAGGGCTTGCGCGTTTACTCCTTCCCCCGCTGTCAAAAATGTGCTCCCGCACTGGTTTTTGGGGTTTACGCTTTTGAGAGAACATTACTCCCCTTCCTCCACGGTCACTTTTATGGCCGAACGCTCCAAACGGATTTCAGGCGAAGTTCGATTTTCAAATTTTCGGCAGCATCACGCCAATTTGCATCGGATTGTCGCAGTGACGATCGGTTTTTGGCGATGGAACTGAATTTGCGAGGTATGGAGTGAACGTGAATGACCAGCTTAACTCTTCGAATTTGACGACATATAATTTTTTACTGGTTGCTTTATTGGAACGATCCTGCTTCATCCTCATGATGATATTGACAAATTGTTCAGACACCTATCACCAGATGACCTTCAAGTCTCTGCCAGATTTCCTTCTTTATCCCTAACTAAATCACTTTCAGCTTAGTTGCAATTCTATTATTAAAGCCTTCGCTTGCAATAATTTAACTCCATTCGATTTTTCAAAACTCTCTAAAACCTCATATCAGGCTTTAAGTATATACTTAAGCTAAATAAATTCACTTCTGTAAGCATTTTAACTTCTTAGTTTGGAATTTAGTTCTTTTTTTTAAGAATTCTTAGCAACTTATTGAAGCGAAAACTAATACGAAATTTTCAAATTATTTAGTGCCATTAAGATTTTCACTGTTTTAAGACAATATCATTAAATATTGACGTAAAAGTCATAAACCTTGATACGCGAAAATAGTTGAAATTGTATCATTAATTATAAAATTTTCGGAAGAAAACAGTATCACCGTATCCCTCAGTTTATCATCAGACATAGCCATTCGATCTTATCTAAATAAAAAATGCAATGCATTTGCTACGATCTGATTTTGTTTCCTTCATTCCCCCGTCCCTTCAATAATACACATTGGATGTTGGACGTTGTTATCATATTACTGCTTTGTCTTAGAAGATATCACACGCAGCTATGTTGTCAGCCCGAACAAGACGAACAGCAAAATCGTTGGGGTCAACTATAGAATTTCCGCATAAAGAGAAAACCTCGAGCTTCCCCTCACTGAGAGTGTGGAGAAGAAGGCAATCAATGTAATCGACGTAATGGAGATCGGCTATTTATCGGGCCACAACTGGCGTTTCCATCATTTGTCTTTTCTTTGAGGCCCTAGTCAGTGGTCCGTTCTGTAGTGGCAACGAATTTTAATCCTTGCTAACCGGGTACTGAAAGAGATACGTTCTCTTCATTAGAAAATGTTGTCAACGGATCGTGATTAGTGTAATATGAGTTCGGTGTAGAATTATGAGAGAAGGGTAATAAGGCCCAACAGTGCGTTTTTTATTGTCCATTTTCTTTTCCTACTTTACCAGTATATTTGCATAATTTCTAGAGCGGTATTAATAAGGAAGGAGGCTGATAAGGAGCTTAACAGGCTAAATGAACTTCCATACTGACCAACATTCAGATCCTCTAAAATTAGCGAGTCAGCGCTTTTTTTAGGGGGATTTCTTGTTGAGGAAGTATAAAAGCAGGTTACATATTTTTAAATCCCTATTTTTAGTTTTGACACTAGAATATAACACGCGTTGCTTTGCACCCAATATTTCAACAACTGTCATGGCTTGGAAACATCTAAAATATCTTAAGTTTTAAATATAATTTTTCAGAAATTAAAGAAATACATCAAGAATAAATTTGGATTTAACGACTTCATTTTCTTAAATGTCACAATCCTCCAACTTCATTTTGCATACATACATTATACAGGGTCTAAAGTCCTCCTACTCCACATTAACTTGAGAACGGCGACAACTATTGCCACAAACTTGGTGTCTAGGTATAGCAAAGTTACTATGCGCTACACGGTGGGATCGGTTACAGCGTCACTTGGCAAAAAACAACGGAGTTAGCGTTCCTATCTCGAATACGGTACAAGATACGGGAACAAAGTCAATTACAAAGATGTAGAGCGTTAAAGATTTAGTACAAAAAGACACCTTGTGTACATTAATACGAAGAACAGAACGCTTAAAATACACATTTGTTTGCTCTCGATTTCCGAAAATGTGAGGTCTCGAAAGGAGTAAAAAAGGGAAAAAATTAGTTATCACAAGATACCTTTATTTTCGGTGTACAAAATGCTCTCCGTCATCTACAATCCAGATTTAAGCCCTTGTTTGAGTTTCACTTTGCACACGTTTTAGCAAGTAGTTGGTGCGCTAGCACAAGCAACAGTAATACATCATCGAAAGTCCTGCAATGTTGGCGAAAAGATCCATACACCTGGTGATTGAGTTATTTCCACAGAAAAAGTATAATGGGGCCATTTTTTGCCTGAAAAATAACAATTTCTCCTTTTGTCTATGTCTTGTGTCATCACAATTTCGGAAAATGCGAATAAACAAACGTGCATTTTAAGCGTTCTTTTTTCCGTGTAATTATGCACAAGGTGTCTTTTCATACTAAATGGAAGACGCTCTACAATTTTATAATTGACTTTCTTCAGCATCTTGCACCGTTTCTGAGACAGGAACGCTAACTCCGTTGTTTGTCGCCAGTTGGAGCTTTAGCCGATCTCACTGTGTAGCGCATGGTCACTTTACTATACCTAGACACCAAGTTTGTCGCAATAGTTGTCGCCGTTCTCAAGTTAATGGGAAAACTTTCCCTGTTTGGAGACATATGCATCTAAAATTAATCAACGGAATGAAATTTTCATATACAGATTTCATATACAGACTGTGGAAGATTTAGAAGATGGTTTCCGAAAAAAGAAAAAAAAACAGTACCAAATGGGAGAAATGTTGCGCAGTTGTAGTCTGCACAACTTAGAATTAGACAAATGACTAACTAAGAAGAAATTCAGTGCAATACCGTTTTAAGTCAGTAAATGAACTCCCCAAGAAGGTTACAGAGATGATATTTCAATGGACCAAAATACTTTAGTCAATGAAAGCTCTTCCGCAGCGAGGCATAGACCTCTTTCAATGTGTTTACCCTTTTCCGTGAACCAGACATTGCATCCTGTGCACAATATTCTCGACTGCCGAACATAACACGTCATCAAGAATGCTCAGCACAGCCTGTGTTATGTTGTAAATCCAAAGTTGTCAAGGGACACCACCAAGATAGACCTTCGACTTCAAATATTCCCGCAGAAAAAAGTCACATGAATGGACATAGAGAATGTTCTGTCAGGATGAAATGTGTGGTCCACGAGAAAGGTGGTCACGTTGAATGAAGTCTATGCCTTCGCCGAAGAAGAGCTTCTATTGCATAAAGTGATATGGTCCACTGAAATATTAGCTCTGCAACCTTTTGGGCCAGTTCATTTGATACATTAAAGCAGTTTTGCACTGAAACTTTTTATTTGTTTCAATCTACACAAGGCATTGTTCTTTTCGCTAGCCTCTTTCATGGGCCCTCTGAGTTTTCGTTCGGATTTCAGTCCAGACGGAATTTTAACCACTACGAGCCATTTGTTTTTCCATCTCTCGTTCCAAAATATTCAGTTTATCTGTGAAGTGAATAGCCGGCTTTACTTTCTAAAACTCAAATAAGTTCACGCAATTTCAAATTACGGGCAAATTATACTTTTTGATTGAAATTTTCTGAAAATTGTAAGAATAAAGTAATATGTTTCTTAAAACACAAGAAAAAATTATCAGGTAAGTCACTACCCTAAAATAAGTACATATTGCAATAAAAATTTCTTAAAATCTTCAGCAATTTGAAGAATTCTTACTCTTGTGCTTTATCTTAAAGTGAAATGAAATTTTCACAATTACTTCAAAACATTTATTTTGTTTGTTTACACAAACAAATTCGTGGTTCAAAATATAAATCAACTGAAATGATGTGAGTTAAATCAAAGTTCGGACCCAGAAATAGCTTATAATACTAATTGAAGTAGATATTATGAGGCACGTGAATAGGTCTCGGCCTTTTCCGTACATAATGCGTTAATTGACAATGCACTCTATTCATAAACAGCCAATTGCAATCCAGTTTCCACCATATCTACAATAAATTCACGTTATATTGGAAACAATGAGTGTAATAATTTATTAATTCCCTTTGCGTCATGGGAGTAAAATTTGACAATGAAACTTGAGTGATCACAAACAGTGATGAAAGCAGATATTTGAGATATGCTGCTCTTGTAGTCAATGGCATTTAACCTAACGAACTTACGATACAATTCTAGAGGATTATGAAGTCCTTTCAACAATTAATCCCAAAAATTAAGTGGATGAAAATTAGTTTCGTAATATTGATAAGTATTAGAATGAAGGTAATGTCTAATGTCAGATTAAGTCTTGTAAATTTTACTTAATGTGTATTATCCTATCCAAAGATAACGGTTAAAATATTCATCTTTCGTCAAACATATCGTTAAAATCTACTGCACTTTGTGATCCTTTAACAATGTCAAAAAATAAAAATATCTATTTTCAAGTACACCAAAATCTTAGAAGGATTTTTATTGATATTTATGTAACCAGTGGAGAAAAATTTTTAAAAAGTGCTTAAGACAATTACAACCTTTTGGTTTTTATACATTTTCAGAAAATCAAAAAATTATTAACCATCCAAGTATGGAAGAAAGCTTTATAAACTTTATTTGACGTGCACGTATCAACTAGAAATTACTTTGCAGAGTTTTGAAAGTGGTGTTACGTAAACAATAATTGGTCCTGCCTTGTTTCTCACGTACAAATGAAAATACAGAGAAAAGGCTTTAAGTGTCTATTGCCGATTTGAAAAAACTCCATAATGTATATAATATATTTAATTTAGAGTATATTTTTGTGCTAAAATACAAGTAGTTCTCTGAATAGTAAACCTAGCTCCCCAAAAATAAAAAAAAAATCTAAGACTTTTTTTCATCGCAGTTTTTAAAAGTTTAACCAATGTTGTTATTCATTGTGAAAACAGCACTGTTTGTAGGGAAGCAGGACATCATCATTTGACTCTCCAGGAGGTACACTGGTGTCCAAAAATTTAGCACAATTCTTAAGATGTGACAAATTTGGAGTTAATATTGAGACAATGGTTCGCAATCAGTTGCGGAGAGCCGTGGGACATACAGTATTACGCATATTACAGTGAAAATCTCGTCACAACGGCAATTAGGGGGGCGGCCAGAAAGTGATGAAGACGAAAATGGATTTCGACTCTTCCCATTTCATAGAAAACTGATAACGGGATGATATTTTCATTAATGAATTCGTTAGATGTACATAATATTTACATGCATTTTCGTAAAAATAGCATGAATATTCGTGAAAATATAAAGGGTTTCTTAAAAATTCCCAAATTTTACCGCAGGGTTTTTCTTATTACATGCAATGTTTTCAATCAAATTATACGAAACTTAAAGAAAACGCGACAATATTTTAGAGAAGCATTGTATTGAGATTTACAGCAAATATTGAGATTTAATTGAAAAACAAAGGAAATATAAGTATTCATATTAATTAATATTCAACTGCACATACGCGAAACAGCATGATGTTTTCGTTCATAATTTCAAAGTCAGATATATAGGGCAGCTTATATAAAAATTCCAGTTCGCTACCCTTAAGATTCAGAAAGATATCGGCATTCCAAGAGCTGAATAGCTTCTGTTCTCTAAGAGAAACAAAATGATGAGAGTTCCCTCACAAACTGATATTTTTAAAAATTAAATCTACGTATAATATTCTTCGAAACGCAATTGTATGTATTTAATTTGTATACCGAATATATTAAATTTATATGTATTCATGAGTATTCAGGATATTCAACTTTCATACAATTCAATAATACTGTTCGAAGATTCAAGTTTAAAAATATCAGTTTCTAGAAAAAACCCTCACCATTTTGTTTCTCTTAGAGAACAAAAGGAGTTCAGCTCTTGCAATGCCAATATCTATCTGAATCTTAACGGTAGCGAACTGTAATATGTATATATATAAGCTGCCCTATATATGACTTTGAAATTATGAAAGAAATATCATGTTATGTTATGCGAATGTTCAGTTAAAAAATAATTAACACAAATACTCATATTTCCTTTATTTTTCAATGCATTTACTTGAAATTTCAATATAATGCGTTTCTGAAATATTGTCACGTATTTTGTAAGTTTCATAAAATTTGTTTGAAAACACTGCATGTTATAAGCAAAAAACATGTGGAAAAATTTGGAATTTTTTTAAAGAAACCTTTATATCTTCCCGAATATTAGTGGCATTTTTACGAAAATGCATCTAAATATTATGCGCATCAAACGAAATCATTGATGACAATTTCATCTCGTCATCAGCTTTCTGTGAAACGGGATGAATTAAAATCCATTTTCGTCTTCATCACTTTCTGGTCGCCCTCTAAATGTCCTCGTAATGAGACTTTCACTGTAAAATTTGAGTTTCGATCACTGTATGGTCTACTACCCCATGGCTCACCGCATCTGATTTCAAACCATTGTATCCATATTAACACAAAATTTGTCGCATTTTAAGAATTGCACTAAAAATTTGGAGACCAATGCAGCTACTTCTCCCCCATATATTAACTATCTTACAAAGCTATGTTTACAATCAATGTACAATACTACACGCCAAAATTGTGTAAAAATTTTACTTCCAAATAAATACAAACACTTTAAAAAATAAAATGCAGAAGCGGATGTGCTGAAATATTTCAGCAATTCAATGAAATTCAAGTGAAATAAAATTCTAATAAGACATTAATTTCTGAAGAAAGCAATTTTTGCTATCATAACCTTAACAGTGGCAATAGCAGTTGTAGACGGAAGAAGAATCTTGATGAATAAATGAGTTTGGTATTTATCATGACAATTTTTCTATTGTCCTAATAAATACACAAAGAAAGTTATTGTTGTTTCATGTCCCCCGGGTCGAAATACTAGACCAGGTCCATGATACCATGTCGCTCTAACAGTACCACAAGTCCATGTTCCCCCTCACTCCACAGAAGCCTCGTAGAGACGCCAATACAATTAATGACATGAGCAGGAAAAGCAGGACAGGAACAAAGGCAAGAGGAATAAGTCTTTTCTTTGTCGACGAATTTCAAGCTTTTGATATGGCCACTACGAAGTCTGGTCAATGCAGTCTGTGCGGATCTTGTACCTTCGGAGTGTAGAGACAGACCAGGACGATTTCCAGCATACAATTCGTGTGCGGGAGGGACTTTCCAAGTAGAATTTGATTTAGCCCTGTGGATAGAAAATATTTCGGACGCGAAGAGTTCAACAGAGGCGGCAGAAGGAAGATCACGTCCCTCTTTCCCAAGCAAGTCCGCCACCTCATTTCCGAAGACTCCAAGATGGGAGGGAATCCATTTAATGCAAACTCTGCTTTTCTGTGGAAAAAAAAGTTACATAAATAACAGATAATCTTCTTCAACTTTTCATAATGCGAACAGTTTTGTAGAATCATTGAAGAACCCTTCACGAAAAGAGAACAAGATAAAATGGAACTAAACAGGAAAAACAACTAAGAAAAACATAAAGAAAATAATGATTTTAAATATCTCTCTCTTTTATTAAGGCGAAATATTTTCACAAATCTTTACTTTCATCCTTATTAACAGTATGACAGTTAAATATCTTTTTTATCGACATGAACAAACAATACAAATTTCATTATATATGTATGTTTTTATCGTATCGTATTTTTTATATGAAATTCGAAATAAACGTTTGCTTTTATCAGTATCTACAAGATGCACGTCTCGCCTTTATAAAAATAATTCAAACATTTTAATGGTGCTAAACTCACTAGTGTCTAGCCAAAATGTCGAAATCAGTAAATTTCTTCAAATTCGAATGAATTTAAAAGATAAGAAATAAAACATATACACCGTTTTCTATTCCTTCAAGAAACATTTATGCCAAATTCGAGGGAAATCGAACAACGCGTTTGGGTCGTAATCGCATAACAAACAAATTTACACACAGACAAAGTGCTCAATGGTTGACTTAAAATGTAGTCCTCGCATCGCTCGGTCAATTATTGTTTTGACAAAACAGCAGTAAACTACTGAAAACAAAATATAATTCCCTGTATCCTTGTTATTGATTAACTAAAGCAGCATATGAACTCATCTGGCTTACAAACCTGTAATCAACCAAACGACAAGAAAATATGAACTCACAAAAGGCTGAAGACATCTCTCAGCACATCACAATGCAAATTTTATTAAATCGAACAAATTTAATTTTTTAAAGAAATAAAGCATTTAAATTCGTTTAATTTTAAGATTTTCACAATGTTTTGAATCTTCTGAATGAAAGCCACTAAGCTCCCTTTTATCAGATGCAAATGAATACACACCTTGGTCATTGAGCCAACTTGAACCAGCCATGTGTGATAACATGTTTAAAGCCATTCCAGTTCTTGTAAGTTAAACACCCAAGAACCTTTTACAAGGAATTTTTCTTCCAGGATTTCTTGAACTCCTTTCCTGGAGTCTGTAACACTTTCATTTCAATTTTTAGACACCCTGCAGGAACTATAGAAGAATAAACATAATAAACGCTGATTATGGAGAACAAAAAAAATCTGTTTGATGTCGTAAGAAATCACAAGATAAAATAGATTTATCTTCGAAATAAGCTAGTTAAGGAGAGGAACGTGTTTTGTTTATTTGTATTTCATGTGCGAGAGGAAGATTATTTAGAAAAATATAAGAATTAATCTTAAAGTGAAATATATTAGCACAAAATTCGTTTAGCATAAATTGTTGAAATATATCAAACATGCAAATATTTTAAGAGCTTCATGAATAGTCAATGATGTGTTTTCCAAAATTAGTATAAATATAACTATGAATGTAAACTATTAAGATTTTTGTTCCATTAAGTATATGCATGTTTTTTGAGAAAGGGACGATTTTCTGCAATTTTTCTCGTTTTGAATTCTATACCGAACGAAATTGGAAATGGAAGATATACGTCCAAATAAAAAAAAGTTTTATTGTCGTTCTTAAAACTATGCCATTTTTTCCGTTTGCAATTGATTTTATTCTTGAAAGATCAACTGTTACTTTATAGCTTATAAAATTGGGTATATTTTTCTATACTAAAAGGTAATTATAGCTTATTTTCTAAAGAAAAAGCAGATAAAACAGTTTTTCTCTTACCTAAGTCGTTGTCTTATTTCCAATGTGCATCTCCCGACATTATACTTTTGGATGACATAAATTACGCAAGAAAAATGAGCGTCAGATTCTCTGAGTTCTCTAAACGCTACTTTAAGTTCTCCATTTCTCGGTGTAGTGAACACTCAGTGCAGTCTTTCTCTGTCTTCTGGTGTGAAGATGTTCTTTTGAAAGAGATTGGAAGCTGTATCCTTGTAATGGACAAACTTATCATAGTACCTATTAAACCATTTGCAATCGTCGTTTTATTGTGATCTCCTGATTGTGCGATTTGATTCCTTGAAAAGTTTCATTATGAAAACCACTTTTTAAAAAGAAATGAAGATCGAAGAAGGAGATGGAAAAATGAGATGACTTTTCTTCTTCTGTTTTCGTCATTGCACTTTTTTCAGTTTGCACTTCCACACAGATAAATTTAAAATAATTTTCCTGGTCAAGAATTTAGACTAAGAACACTATCTACAGCAAAAATAAGGCACGTTTTTATATCTCACAATCATGAAAAGAAAAAAAAAAGAGAAAAATTTCCAAAAATAGGGGGAGATAATATTTATTTAAAAAGCGAAACACTGGAAGACGATAGAAAACTCAATTTTTGAGATTTTAAATATCTTGAATTCGGCAGAATAAGAGTTATATTTTTATTTCATCTATAACAGCAAAGTAATGGATTTTGTTTTTCCGACTTTTTTAGGAAAACGAAATAAAACAAAGATTTAAACATTTAGTCTTAACTCTTTTTTGAAATCTGATTTAAATTTCGGAAAAGTTTAAAAACTCTTAGTAAATCAATAAATGCCTTACAGATTCCTTACTTCGTCCTCTTTAATGCCTTACAGATTATACAAATTATTCCCATATGTATTTTACCGATCTTGAGAGAAATACTGCTTTTTTAAAAATCCTCAATATTTTTATATCGTTAACGAAGACCACTTAAAGTTTTTAAGAATAATTGAAAGTATTTATGATATAGGATATAATTGTAGTATTTATGATATAGAAAATAATTATAGGATTTATGATATAGGAAATAATTATAGGATTTATGATATAGAAAGACTCTAAAAAATTTTCAGAGTCGTTCATCCGAGAAATTTATCAAACATTAAACTATTTGTTAGAAAGTAAATATTATGTTTACCCTATAGAATTTTTATATCTGCCTTTCCTATATATCTGTGCCCAAATCAATGGACGTAAGAGAGTAATGTGCAGGTTCAAAGGAAATAAATTGTCTTAGCATATGTCATTCTTTAAATAATACATGTGAGGATGACTCCTGACTAACTAAAATTGGAGGGATAAGTTTAGACAGGAGTTGGCGCGAGGGTTAATAGAGCAGAGGAATTGTCCTTAGACGTTTATCGATGAAGATAGATTTAATTTGGACTTCGTTTCCTTTGCTAAGTTTGCTTTTCCATTTGTCTCTGTGGTACTGTCAGATTTCTGTGTTGTAATGTTCATTTGGAAAATATTGTGAATTTGAGTTATTAAAACTCTTGTCGTGCGAATGAAGTTTCTACACAACACCTTAATACCACAAATAATTGTAACGGTCGCTACCTTGGAACTTACATTGTAAAAGAGAACCAAGTGCAACATTTTAGATGTACTCTAAACAAAATGAGAAGTCATATTAATTGGCGTCATTAAAAATTTGAAAACATCTATATATGTTTGAAAATTCAAGAATCATATGAGAAAGATTTTTTGGTTCTTTAAGCCGGAAATGCATGAAATTCATTATTAAAGGGGTTACTGGAAGAATTCACTTATATATTGAGAAATTAAACCAAGTGATAGAATTCGCCTTCGGATATGTAATCCATCTTAAGTTCAGAGAGACAAGAATTACAAAATGCACATTAAAAATTTTAGGAGACTGAAGAAAGCTTGAGGAGGGGGAAGAAGAAATGAATTTTGAGTCAAACAAAATCACTTAATAAAAATAGCGAAGCGAAATTTTAAACTTCTAAATTAAACGAATTCGCGAAAACAAAATCACTAACAGAAGAAAATATTTGTGATATTAAATTATAGTACACGTATGTTGAATTTAAAGTTATTTAATTCGATTTCTTTACGAAAGGAATACACTTCTCAGAACGACACGTTTCTAGACACACAGACTTTTCGTCGATAATGCATGAGGTAAGGAAATGCTGAAAATAAATGGGGAAAAATAGATAAGTATTTTTAAAAATCATTTGAAAAATTATTGTTAGAATGACTAATAATACGTTAATTAAAACTGATTATTACGTTTTACATCTATTAAATATTTTTAGAAATTCCAAGGAAATGAAAATGCAAGCACTCGGTGGCGTAGCCAGGATGACTGGCATCCAGTGATATGATTTTTTCGACCCTTTGTTCTATTTCAATTTAGAACTAAATGAGCTAACGTTTTGCAGACCCTCCGCATTGTCCGCAGCATAACCCTCCGCAAACACCGCCACAATCAACATCCGATATTCTGGTACGTAAAATTTATTCTTACTTTTCTCTAATGTTATATCATATCGTACTTTAGATTTTAATTATTCTAAACTCCTCTCTGTGTTTTTGGTTTGACATTAGGAATGAAACACAGTGTTTTTGGCCTTACTGTATAACTGATTGCAAGAAAATGTCAAACTTCTTACATTTTAACAATTCACAATAACTTCATCCCCTGAAAAAGCTTTTTTGTGCTTTAATTGCGTTTTTCATTTTACGATTACTCTCATTTTACTATTTGCACTCTCTCTCTCTCTATATATATATATATCCAAACTATACCATTTTCGCTGCATTCTTAAATAAGAAACAGTTTTAAATTAAATTCTCTTGTGAAAGAGATGCCTCTGAAATTCATTCATAATATTTCGTTTACCCTACTGAGCTTCTGTGTAAAATCTTAGATTTATAATCGCTGGAAATAATTGAAGCAAAGGAACTGCTTGATTCATCTTTACTTCAACACTCTCATAGAAACTCATCGAGAAAGAAATACTTTCGTTCCCAATTTAAACATTCGTATAAAACATTTTAATTTTATTGCAATGTGTCTTAACCAAAAGTTTTGCAGGTTTAGTTTTAAAATTTATAATTATTGACCAAAGTAGGGGTTGAAAAATTCTGGCATTCTACTTAATTCGCAAAATTAACAAAAAGCGTTTTACTGTAACTTGTAGTCAGCTACAGATACCACAAGAAATAGTAAACTTCTAACTCGCCTCATATGTTTAATTGCAAAATACTCAGTATTTTTTCACTAAAAGCTCTGATCGTCCTTAATCCTCTTTATTTGTAAATCATTAGTTTGATGGATAAGTAAGCAAAACGTTAATTGCTTTGACAAATTAGATAAATGCAGATATTTCAAAACTGATCCATTTGTTTTTTCTTAAGCTTTAAAAAAAAACTTTGTTCAATTGTTTGATTCAAAACTTTGTTTTTGAAGTAACTAAAACTCTAATTAGTTTTCTTTCGGAAGTTTAAAATCAAATCATCTGCGGAACATCTTCTGTTTTATTCTAATTCTGTTTTACCTCTGTTTCCAAATTCGTGCTTAAATTGTTCTGTTTCTTTTACTCAAACCAGGAATAGCGGAAGAAATCCTAATTTAGCAGGAAGACTTGCCTCAAATAATTAATGAAGCAAATTATTTTTTAAATGAACGTGATTCAAAGTAATGGAAAATATAATGAGAAAAGATATGTCTTTAAAAATATGTAAACTTTAATATCATGACCTTTTTCTTGCCAGAATTAGATATCAATCTTTACTAAATGACATTTCTTTAGATCTCTAAAATACCAAAAGATTGAATTCTTAAATTTGAATTTATCTTCCCACATTATTTCATTTTCCATTGACTGGAGACATGTAATACTATGTTGATACAATTTAAAAAATGTTGTCTAAAGTAGAAGAAATCTCTTTTAGCAGTGTGTTCTTGGCAACCAAATTAATAGGCTACTTAGTGCGAATCCACTATACGGAACGGCATATCCTAGCATTGCCTAAGTTATTAATTAATTGCCTAATTAATTAATTTTATTCAGAGTTAGTTACTATACGTCCTGATTTTAAACTCACGTCAGTATTAGTGCCCAGATTTACACCAATGAATGTAGCGAGAGAGAAATTAAATTCGTGAAAATTCGCTGTTTAAAATCGTAGAATTTTCCATATGTCTGCACGGCATATAGACTCCAGATGAAAGAGGTTTTTCGATGATGAAGTCGATTTGGAGGCTGTCCGTGTCAATTGTTAAAGAACTGCTGACCGTCAGAACCAATTCCGTTTTTTCTCTTCCTGAAATCTATTAAAATATTAAAAAATCAATGATAATACAATCTCGAATAAAATAGCTTCGTCCGAAAAGTATTTACCAGGAAAAAAAGATGAGCTTCCATATGCAGGGTCCAGCTAAAACTGAAAATTGAAAGTTTTGGACGGTTTTTGCTTTTTTTACTTTAATGTAATTTTGATTCACCAGATATTAATAAAACTATATCTCCTTTGCATTCTGACAACTTTATTTTTTCATTTTCTGGAACTCTATGCTAGGGTTATGAAAGAGAGTCGTTAGTAGAAAACTATTATTATTTTGCACTATTCTTTGACTTCCAAAGATACTTCACCCTCCCCCCCTCCCAAAGCGTGCCCGGATTTTAACTAAAAAAAATTTAATAACCATCGTGATAACTCCACTTGAAATGATTTGAAATTTCCGAATGGAAATTTCAAATGGCGGTTTCATCAATGAATGTCAGTATATGTGAGTTTACTTATCTTTCAGCTATAGCATTAGCATTTTCGCAACTTTACCAATATTGGTAGAATATTTAGAAAATTAAAATTCCTTTCTATCCTTTCCGAAATTCTTCTTTATGCTGAGAGTGTTTTGTATGTCCGTAAACCTTATCTGGTCGTTTCCCTCCCAGCGGATTAATAATAATAATAATAATGGCTGGCTGCCAGGCAATAATATAGAATTAATATGCAAAAAATAACTAACAAAATGAAAAATACAAAAACTATCACAGGGCAAAGTCAAGACAATAATAGATATGAAAAGAGAAAAGAATCCGGCAGATGGATGTTGTCAAGGATCACCCCTGCTGGGTTTCTAAAATTCAAAATTGGAATATTTTTCTGTAGAAGAACCGACTGTCAAAGTCAAAGAATATTGTTTCTCTGTGTCCCAAAATATTCCAGATTGAAAGAAAAAGGAAGAAACTACTATAAAATACAATCAATTGAGAGAAAATTGTATTTTTAAAAATCTTGGAATTGAGATTAGTTTCTTCAATTATACAGAGTTAGAAAAATCTGCAATAACCGTGTCTATTATCTCAAAGTGAAAGATAATTTAATTAATAATTTACAGTTTAATTGATTTCCAAAAAATTTCTGCAACTTTGAAATTTTAATTAAAAAAGGGTTTGAGGCTTTGTAATTACTTTTTTTTTCTCAATGGACGGGGCTTCGCTCACTTTCTTCCTCCTCATAATTTTTTTGTTTTGTATATTTTTCGGTGCCATTTTCCGAAATTGCAGCGTAGGGAGCTGACGATATATTCCTACTTCTTTTTTTCCTGGGAAGAAAGTAAGTTTTTTTCTCTTTTCTTTCTTCTGCTTTTTGTTCTAAAGACATAATGCAGTATTTGATTAGAGTTTTTTCATTTTCCTTTCAATCTGGGGCACTTCGGGTCACAGAGAAACCATATTCTTTGATTTTATAGTCAGTTCCTCTACAGAAAAACATACCAATTTTGAATTTTAGAATCCCACCTAAGGGTGATCCTTGACAACTTCTATCCGCCGGATTCCTTTTCTGATTAACTAACGAAAATTAAGCTTCTTTTAGACGTGCTTCACCAATAACTTTTGAAATACTTATGGAACGAAAATTATTATTGCAGCACCTTAAAGAGCAAACATTAGCTTTTTAATAATGCCAATTTAATTAATGTGCAATTTTTTCTCTAACAGCAATTAACGTTTCAAAATTCAGTTTAAACTCAAATTGCAACAATGCTTTTATTGTTATAAAATAAAATTCAAACTAATTTATTGTTTCATTAAATCCTTTAGTCACGTGTTTTTACCCGCTGTTAAGGCTAAGAAAATATTGCTATTTTTTTGTCAAGGTAGATTATCGTACTTCCGCTGTTATTTCGTAGCAAGCACTTAAATTCCGTTTTTATTTCGTAGCTTTTTAATATGCCCTCAATTATCCAATGAAGGTAGTTTAGTTGCTACGCGATGTTTCGCTTAAATTTCACAATTTTAAAAAGAGTAGAAAAATGCTATTTCATATTTGAGTTTCAGTTTGAATTTATTTATAGTATTAATAGAGAGTATTTATATTTAGATGCTATTTCCCTAACTGAGGTTAAAAGCATTCTTTTTGTTCGAGTGTTCTTCTCGAGCGAAATTCTTTCGAGTGAGAATTGTTCTAGATCGATTTCGACTTTCTTTATCTGATTTATAAAACATTTTATTTAGAAGCTTCGCAGTAACCAAGCTATACAGTATAATTATATTTGTACATTGTAAAGCTGCATTAGTTATTTAACTAAATATTGTTTAAGGTATCCGCCTACGTTGAAAACACATTTTTGACCGAAAATCACAATTTTTTAATGTCTTATCTGAAAGCCTATTGTTTTTAGTTTTCAAAACAGTTTTTATTTTACATCTATGATCATCAGAAGTGAAATTAGAGACATTTTAGTAGAACTTGAGAGTTGAAAATGGAATAGTAAATAACACGATAAAGAAGCATTTTCATTGTTTTTACTTAAGATATTTAAATTTTATTGTTTATTTTTGTTTTATACTATTTTCCATATACAAGATATTATTTTGAAAGATTTTCTGTGTGAATTTCTTTGTTTTCTATGACATTGTTTCAAATTTAGATAATTTTGAATCATTGCAGTATCTTGATTTTCCGTTAATGATGTAATTTTTGATAATAAACGTAGGAAAAGTACATAAATTGTACTTATGATCAATATCAATCACTAAAAGTATCTCTAGATCAACTAATAGGCATTATAAAGTTATTTGACTTTAAAAAAAATATTAAAATCTATCGATGGCGGCTGAATGATAGAAAACGATAATGACACATAAGGCTCAAGAAAACGACTAAAAAATATTTCCAATCTGAAAATTTTTAAAAATGTGCTATGCTGGCAAAAACTAAGGATTAGCCTACAAAACTGGGGAGTACTGAAGAAAAATTCTTTTTTTTCTCATTGTAAATCAAAAATATAAACTTTAAACTCATTTTTCTCGAAATGTGATTTTTTGCAAAATTTTCATTTTTCAAACACGATAACTAAAATTCAACTTAAAATATCCGTCTCAAATTTGGCATACATATTATTTATTATAGTGTCTAGGTAATGAACCAAAATATAAGTGAAATAATGATCCATTAAAAAGTTATGTAGCTTTTAAAGTTTGAAAAAAGGCCAAAATTCTTTAAAAATTCATGATTTCACTCCAAAATTCTTATAATTTACATGTTTTTAGATACATTGTAAAAATTTTGCTTCAGGACCCAGCCAATAGTTGAAGGATTATATACACTAAAGGCTTTATCATTTTGATCATTTCTTTTTGAACGAGAGTGTTAAAAATAGGTCAAATTTAGTGCATAAAAAAGTTTTTCAAATTTTTAAAAATGTATTTAATTTATTTAACTTTTTTCTATGATTTATAAAGTTTTAACATAAATTTCTTATAAAAATACAAAAATATTGCTTCAAATATCATTATTTAAAAAAAAGGCCTCCGAACGTAGTCGGATACCAAATAAATGTTCGTTTTGAATTTTCTCGCATTTTCATTGAAACCATACTGTTATAAGGTGATAAAAAGGCTATATTTGAAAGTTTTAATTCAACAAGAAAAGATTCAAAGAAGATTTACTTTTGTTGGGGAAAGTTGGTGACAATATTTTTTAGGGGAAAAAAACAGGAGGCCGGTATATGAAAAAATATGGATCCCGAGCAACGCTGTGCTTTTAGCTAGTATAATTATATAAGAATAAGAAAAAACTTATGATTAAAATAGGAAATACTGAAAACGTATCTGAATATTCAAACTTGACGCTATTAGCGAAAATTAGAAAAAAAGTTTTTGAAAACAATACTGATCAGATCTGGAAATATTCCTTTGATGTTTCTCTAAAGTTATGACAGCAAATCGTTATAAAAAATTCTAAGAACTTTAAATGAAACGTAAAGGGAAAATATTTAAAAATGAATATCACTAAAATGGTTGAGAAACAGCAAAAACATACAACATTTAAAACATTTTATATGCAATATTGACTGTTGAACGAATGATCTCTTAATTGACTTTCCCCTGCAATAATGATTTGATTTATTTGTTCTAATTTTAATAATGCTTTTTAATTGAAAAACATGTTAACGGTACCATTGGGAATTGTCACCCCTAAATATTCTCGTATACACCCTAACAAAGATGTTATCCTCCCGCGTAAAAATTTTGGACATTTGTCAAGACCATGAACGTCGGGAGTACTCAGATTCTTATTTATTATTCTTACTTCTTACCGGGATTACTCAGAAACCGGTACCAGGGCAAAGCGAAAATGTTGTTTCAAGGTTCGGGAATGACTTCCCGCTCTTTTTCTTCCGACTTTCGAACTTTGGGACACAATATGGCAAGCTTTGTACCAGGATGGTAAAAAAAAATGAGTATGCATTTTGGTTGCGCTTTTTTCAACCGACAGAAACGAAAATTCAACACAGATCTACAATTATGGTTAGTAAACCGCATACCAAATTTCCATTGTCATAGGAGAGCAATTTAGAATTATCGCGTCAAACAAGCGATACAAGCGACTGTACAGACCGACTGTCAACCGTAGACGGATTTCTTTAAAACTTTAATACACATATACAATTCTTATGATAATATCTATATATCTGTTTCAGTTATGGAGTCACTGTGGATAGATTAATTTTCCGTGGACGGATTTTGTCCAAAATTTGATAGAAATCTAAAAAAATTGCTGTAAATTGCTGTAAAATTGCTGTAAAAATTGCCCCATATGAACTTAATCCGTCTAGCGTTTTTTGAGTTATGCATTTCACAGACAGACAAACGTGCATAGTCCTAAAAATGCGTTTTTTGGACTCAGGGAGGTCTAAATCATGGGCGTTCATCAAAATCTCGAGGTCCAATATTTTCACGATTACAGTAACACTTTTAATATACTTCGTGTACTGGATCGTAAAAATTGAGAAAACTATTAAATGCTCAGTAAAACGTATTAGTGATTCGGTTTTTCCAATCCTGTTGTTGTTTCATGTCCCCCTGGCCCAAGATTAGACCAGGTCCATGACACCATGTCGCTCTAACAATTCCACAAGTCCTTTGCCCTCCCCACTCCACAGCTGCCTCGTAGAGGCGCCAATGCAGTCAATGATATGGGCAGGAGAAGCAGGACAGGAACAGGTGTTATATATCAACCAGTCCAATCCTAATGAGTGATATGTTACAGACATCATGTTAATGCAAATCAATTCTATAATATATATACAAAAAAGGAAGAATATCATGGAATATTGCATGTCAGGTGGAGAAACATCTCAATAATATACAAAAGGCGGTGTTTATTCTGCGTATCTGTATTTTCACTTCTGCATTTTAGTAATTTGTAATAATATTATTGTCTTTTATAATTTTTTGTATTTATGTGTTATATATCAATTTTACGAGGGCAAGTAAGTAGTTACAAAAACCAATGAAAAGAAAGACCAAGATATTTACATGAAAATCAAGTTTATTTCTATACATAATCGCCATTTACTTTGATACATTTATAACATCTCTTTAGCAGTTTCCCCCTGCCTGCTGCATAAGTGTCTTTGGACAGCTGTTTCAGCCACTTACATACCTCAAGTACAGCGTCTGCGTCAGTCGCAAAGGCTTGACATCCAGGTGAATTTAAGCGGTCCAAACAGGTGATAATCGCTTGGAGTGAAGTTAGGGGTGTTAGTTGGATGTTTATGAAGCTGACACGGAACTTCTTGATTTTTTACAGTGTTAATCGAGCTGCATGATGCCTGACATTGTCGTAATGGTTTAAGATTCCTCCAGTCAATATGCCTGGACGTTTCTTCCGAATTGCATCTCAAAGACTCGATGGAATGTTACAATAAGAGGTAGCAGTCTCAACTTCATCCTTTTCAGGAAATCAGCAAAACTCCTTGAGTACGCTCCTCGAGCAAAGTAGCCATTTTTTAAATACAACTGCGCATGTTTACAACTTTTACTGAAATGGCATACAGTTGGATTTAGCTTCGACCTATTGACGCGTTTGGGAATAATTTTCTATTAATTTCCGAACTCTTATATCGCTTCGCAACCTACTTACTGGCTTGCCCTCTACATTTATGTTTTGCTGTTAAGGTACATGTTTCATTAAAAAAGTAATAAACGCGTCAATGGATAAAAGAAGCTTGTCAATGACGCTAACGGACACTTAGAGCCAAATTAAAAGGATTACGATTAAATGCTACCTTAATCGAGAGCCTCGTCAATGATGTGCAGACAAAGAAAGGAAGTAGAAACTCTCTTGTTAGCGTCTGTAACATTATTAAAGTCTTAGTTTCTTGGGATTGTTGCTAATTAAATTTCGCCTTTCCCCAAACTCTAATCGAATATCTATCTGAGGATCGTTAGTTTTCGATTAATTGCGCAGATGTGATTTTTGCCCGCGGATCCAAGCAATACGCTAGATTATTCATCTGTTTATTTGTGGGTATAATTTTCTTCAATCGCGTATTAATGCATGCTGATCATCCAATCTTAATTGCCTTATTATTGTTAGTTACCTGCAAACTATATTGTAAATTCTTTCTTTCTAAATTATCTGCCGATTCCATCGCAGTTTGATTGATTTAGGTTAATTATTTGTGTGTTTTAATTGCTCAAAAGATACATTGAGGATTTCAGTTAAATTTCATTGAGTATTGGATTAAGTTTAATTGGATGTTCTTGTATCTGATTGAAACAATTTAGGAAATCTTTTGATACTCTGTTAAAACCCACCGGAAATATTTAAGTTCCTCTGTACAATGACAATAGTACTGCTGTAAGGAAATATCGTTTTCCATTTACTAAGCTAGTTAATGTTATCAATGCTGCAATGTTGCTTAAAATGTTAGTAAACCAAAAATATGTATACTTCTTCAGAAATAATTTTGAAACCATAAAATACAATTCTTTACCTCATTTTAAGCATATTTAGGATTGGAAGTATATGCCTAACACGAACGGTTTAGAATTTAGCTATTAGGTAACGTTCAGAGTGGACGTCATTCACATACTGATAGCATTCCTATATAGGGCGCCCACTAAAATAAGGGCCACCCCCTCTTAACTTCAGAACGATAGCAACTACAATAATGAAAGTAGCGTATAAATATAGAAAAATCTCTATGCTCTATGCGAAGGGACCACATACAGCGCCACCTGGTGGAAAACATAGGAATTAGTGTTGCTATCTCGAAAATGGTAAAAAATAGTGGAAAATGTCAATTACGAAGTTGTAGAGCGTTATTGATTTGGTACAAAAAGATGCCTTGTGCATATTATTAATACTAAGAACAGAATGCTCAAAATGCATGTTTGATTATTCTCGATTTCCGAAATTGTGATGTCACAAAACGGTTTCCAAAGAGAAATGAAATTAGTTATCGAGTTTCCTTAATTTTCAGTGTCCAAAGTTCTCTCCGTAATCTACGATACAACTATGAGTCTTTGTTTGAATTTCACTTTGCACTCTTTTTAGCACATAGTTATAGAAGTAACAGTAATACGTCATCGAAAGTCCTTCAATGTAGGAGGAAAGGTCACATACACTGCTGTTTGAGTTATTCCCACCGAAAAAATTATAATGGTGAATTTTCTTTTGTTCGAAAAATAACATTTTCTCCTTTTGTCCATGTCTCGTCACGTTACAATTTCGGAAAATACGAACAAACAAATGTGTAATTTAAGCGTTCTATTCTTTGTATTAATGTGTACAAGATGTCTTTTCGTATTAAATACATAACGTTCTACAACTTTGTGATTGATATTTCTCCCCTATTTTGTACCGTTTTCGAGATAGGAACACTAACTTCGTAGTTTGCAACCAAGTGGTGCTTTAAGGGTGTATGTCGCATAGCGCATAAACGTTTTACTATATCTAGGCACTACTTTCATGACTATAGTTGCCGTCGTTCTGAAGTTAAGAGGGGGTAGCACTTATTTAAATGGGCACGCTGTATAATATTTGTATGACAGCATTTATGACTTGTTATGATAACATTAACTAGTTTAGTAAATAGGAAACGATATTTACTTACAGCAGTACAATTGTCATTGTATATCTCGTTCCATTTTAATCTCAGAATAGTGAAGCTTTTTTTTGTTTTAAATGTTAGTGCATCACGAATATTTTACTAAATGTGACATATCGGACCGGTGGATGTAGACTATATAAATTTTTCTACGACACATATTTTGTACTCGAAAAGCACAAAATAAAATTCCTTACGACATGTACAGCATTTTTCCGGTTGGAAGTATATGCCTGTCTTCAAACGTTTAGAAATTTGCTATTAGAACACGTTTAGAGTGGGCGTATTGTATATATTCTGTGGAATAAAACAATATCACCCTGTCCCTCATTTCCATCTTCAGGTAGAGCTATCTAATCTTACGTAAATAACAAACACAGTTCATTTTCTACGACTTTATTTTATCTTCCATTTCCTTTCAATCCAACAATGCAGAGTTTGGTATAAGACATTCTTCTCCCTTTTTTTCCCTTGTCTTAGAAGATATCACCCGGAGCTAGGTTGTCAGGGCGATCAAGAGAGACAGCACACTCTTTGGGTTATGCAATAGAATCTATGAGTAAAAAGAAAATCTCGAATCTTCCCTGACTAAGGGTGTGGAGAAGAGGGGCAATCAACGTAACCAAAGTAATGGAGACTGGCTATTTATCGGGCCACAACCGACGTTTTTATCATTCTTCTTTTCTTCGAGACCCTTACTAATGGTCGGTTCCGTGGCTGCGAGGAACTTTAATCCTTGTTAACCGGGTCCTAAAGGAGACACGCTCTCTCCTTTTGAAAGGGCTGTTAACGGATCGTTAGTAGTATAATAAGACTATGGGGCAGAAGTATGAAAGAAGGGTAATACGAGTTGAAGATGGTTTTCTTTTCTTTCCTTTTTTATGTGCCCGTTAGCTTTCATGACTGCTATGGTGGGATTAATGAAGAAAAGTAGGGGAGCAGATCGTGATTACGTTTTAGGGATGTAAATGCCCAGAGGTAATTGTTTGTAGCGTACTTAAAAAATAAACGGTTGATAGAGAAAATATTTAATTTACTCTGTCAAACATAGTAAATAGAAGGTATTTAAATGAATTTATGGAAGCATTAAAGGATTCTTATTCATTATTTGCAACTGACGTATTATTTTAAGAAATCAATATTATTTATTAGTAAGTATATTTTTGTTCCCTTCCAATAAAAGAAAAAATTATCTAAAAACTTTTAATTCATAATTAAATAGTTGAAAGTCTATTTAAGTATTAAAGAAAGCTAAAAGCTCCATAATTTTTTTAAAAAAATATTTTTTATTTCATATTAGATGAATGAAATATCGAATTTTATATTCGTTAGGATTAAAAGAATCAGGTGTTATATGTAGTTAAGAAAGAAATAACTACTGCTTATGGTGTACATTACATTTCTACGCGTATCATTCCTTTTCGTAGAAAAGACTTTTGTAAATTCCTTTCATCTTATATTTTGCAAGTCTTATAGAAAAGTTTCCATCACTGGGCGGCAACACTAGTCGGTGGATAAATAAGCTGATTCTCGCTTCACTGCTGGACATAGTGATTGAGTGGGTTGAGTTACCTCACTCCGATGACGGAACGCACTTCTTTCGGGAGGGTGATAGCCTGTAATGGCTATTAGGATTTCGATCTCAGCATGTGAGCTGCTATGGCGGCAGTTCCTCATTTCACCTCGAATACCAAAGCAGGGTGGGGGTAACTCCGTTTCTAGTTATAGAAAATTTTATTTTTAACTTAAGAAAACTACTTATGCAGTCGTTAAACAGTCTGAAATGGAACTAATTTCGGTCATTTAAAGCGTTCTTCTATCTCTCGCTTTGTTCATTAATAAATGTTTGTTAAATAATTTATTAAAATATAATGTTTGAATAAAATATATTGTCCACTTTCTTATATTTTATATATTTTCCTCTGTTTGTACAATTTTTGTAACACAGTAAAACATGTTTATAACGATATTTTAAACACCAAGAAAAAATATGTTACAGACAGGCTATTGTTATTCACAGTGTGAGCATTTGCGTAGCCATTGTTTATGTAGGTTAGCATGCACTAAAATACTAAATTATTTTATTGCGCATAAAGATTCATTTCACAACTACTATCTGATATGAAACTGTATTTTATAAGCTTTAAATTATTTAAACTTTTTAAGAACTTCAAAGGGAAAATTTTCTTTAACATTTTCACGAACAATATAAGCATGCATAAAAGGGAGATGTAAGCATGTTTTTATAAAAAATAATAATGCTATTGTTTTACATAATGTATTAAAATGCTTATGTTTTAGGCCGCGAAAATCGAACTTCAAGGAACAAGCGGGCAATGCGAAGCGCTAACTGCGAATGAATAGGTTCAACATTGGCCAGCCGGAAAACGGGTATTAACACCTGTACACATTCCAATCACTAGCGGTTCCCCAATTTCCTTGTTATATTACAACATTCTCCGATATCTAATCCCGTCTCCTGCATTCCTATGTTTCCTCACATTCTGGACTATACTGTGTCATTTTGCAAGAAAAAACTCTTTATTTTACTGCTTTCTAAAAAAGTGAAATTATTGTTGTGCACAGGTGCATCTAAGAATGATTATTACTGCTGTCAGGTTCAAATTATATTGAGTAAATGGGGATTTCGAAGGAATCAATGAAAATTTCGTTACAGACAGGTTTATCGTTATAGATAGTATCGGTATACACAGGTTTCACTATATTTGTTATAAGTTTATAATGGATTTATGTGTATGCTCATTCATAAACTCGAAAGCATTTACAAGTCTATGAAGAAACTAAAAGAAATGTACTAAATATCTGATTTATGCATATCATTTCATTAATACACAATATTCAACAGACACTTAATGTGCTTTAATGGCAATTACTTTCAATTTTCCGAAATAGATTTCAGTTTAAAAAAGCATTTTGAATTCTTTTCTAATCGTTTTGTAAAATGAAAATATGTATTGATGAAAGATAATGAGAAAAATTATGATGGGCATTCGTATATTTTAGGCTCATGCAACTTGTCTTTAACAAGTTACGTAGATAATTTTGAACAAAATGTTTAAGGACATTTATCGTAATTAATATAAAATATCTTTATTTACAAAACTCTATATTTCGATCAATTTGGAATAGATAATCTCATTACATATTGTATCAAATCCAATCATGAATTAAAGGCTTACAAAAGTTCACTGCAACCATGCCTCGCACTACTTAAACTAAGCATATTTCGAGTGAAACGAGTAATTCGCGCTTTTTTAACTTGACAATCGTAGAAATGTTTCACTATTTTCACCCATTGTAATTTTTGTATATGTAAATAAAACACATCTTTTGTAAATTACAAACTGTTTCTCCTTCATGAACCCACTTCAAAGCGATTACTGTTAGCTTAGATGCAACTTTCGAAGGTAAACCTCATTAAAAGATATTTGCATATTTGTGGGACATTCACCTGACAACTATCAGGTGGATATCATTCAAAATTTGAAATTCAAAATAGAATTTTAAGATACTAAGTAGCTTTTAGAGTATTCTATTTAATTCATGGTGTTATTCATAATTTTAAAATGTTTGGTGGAATACCCTTGAGTGATTTACTTGTGCCATTCAACAAATACCATATACGAGTGGCAAATGTGTAATATTGTTGATGTATGAAAAACAGCATTTAACAAAACTTATGTCAATTTTTGAAGCTGATAATAAAGACAAAACGTAATCACTTTATGAAATCTGACCTGATGACACGAATGCTGAAAAAGTTTATTCTGGAAAGTTCTACTCAACCATGAACACGTTACCACATCCTAAATTTAACGAGTACTAGCACAGGGCACTCATTGCATGTTCAGTAGATGAGAACAGGATTCCAACTCATGTGCCTAATATTCACGAGTTCATTAAAACAAGTTGAAGTTATGAAAGTTTTTTTTATTCAATTCACTGAAACTAACTAGACACTATGAGAATAAAAAAATAGGTCCCTCGAAACCTCTTTAAGATGATTAAAGTGAAAAAATAATAATCTGAATTTAAAAGAAATGCAGAACCAATTTAATACTTATTAAATTTTATAAAATTTAATGATTTCGCATAGTTTTGTCTAACTCCAATTAAAATGTATTCTGATTTTCATTATTGTTTTAAAGCGCTTTTATTTGTTGTTCGCAAAGAGCAAATATGATCATAATCAACAAATTGCAAAGAATCATAAATAAATTACCATAATATAGTTTCATACAAAGATTATATATATTATGAGTTTATAATGCTAATTTAAATATTAAGAACGAAATGAATGAAGCATATTTATTTCTTTTTGTAATGCATTAACCTTTCAGCGGACCCGCTATTTTTTTTACAAGAGCAGGCGAGTGTCGTACATTTTACGACACAATAATTTTCTTCCTTTTTACTATGGAAATTTTAAGTTATTTCATAACAGTAATAAGAGACACATCAGAAAAGCAAATCCTCTCATCAAGAGTGAAAATTAATTTTAAAATTATTTGAAAAATCTAAAATTATACTGAAATCAGAGAAAGTAATAAGATATAATAAGATTATTTTGTGAAAAATGTTATTAAGCAACATATAATAAAAAAGACTGTAATACAATCTAAAAGATTGCACAACATTGAACTTTTGTTACAGCGGGGCACTTGGAAGTATATATATTGCACCAGCTGCATTTCATGAATTTTGATGATCGTTTCCTTTCTTACAAACACAAACCAGAAATTCTTCTTCTTATTACTGGTTGCTGTTCACTTGTTATGTCATTTGTGATGTATAATTTATACTTAAAGACATGGTAATGTCATATGGTGATGATTAGATTTTTGGGGCTGGAGTAAAGAGGTGTTTTTTCATAAAACTTAGGACAAAGTTATTCAAGAAAATTCTTCGGACTGGCGAATTATTAGCAGGCTTATTACATATTAAATATATTTCACAATTTAAAATGAATTATTAATGCGCACTGGATATATAATTACCAAACTGAAACTTTAAGACGTGAAAAAATATCAAATTATACGAGCTGGCGCGTGGCGTCAATTTTGAGAAAGAAGCATAAAACAATATGAAATCACCTTGAAACTCGGAGAAGTCCTGAACAGAGGTGTCGCATGAAGGAATAGCATTGACATTTAGACAGTTTTGACTCCGAATCTGAGAACAGTATATGAGAAATTCCTTTTGTCGTAAAATTTGCCGCGCCCGCTGGAAGCTTAAGAGGCATGTACTCTATTCATGCACAACCAATTACGTTTCAACCCACACGCCATCAACAATATATTCACTATATGTTGGATGCAAAGTTTGTTAAATATGGGGGTTACTAGGTAATTTCCTTTGAATTATGTGACTAAAATTTAACTGTGGAACTTAAGTGATTACAAACAATGATGAAAGCAGATATTTGAGTCTAATAGTCAGTGAGCATTTCTAACAAATTTAATCTAATCAACTTATGATATAATTTTAGAGGACTGGGTTGGAATTAATTCCAAAGGTAAAGTTTGTGAAAATTAGTTAGGCAATGATAATAAGTTATAATTATAATAAATGCAATTAGTAATATCAGATGCAAATATGGTAAATATAACTCAAAATGTCTTATTTCATCAGTTTAAATTAAAATATACAGGGTGGTCATAAATTATTGGACCAATTTCAAAAATTAATAAAAAATCTAATAATGTTACAACTGCTTTTTCTATTTAAATGATAGAGAGCAAATAAATAAGTTTTTTCAGATTGGTGGCGTACCATTACGGCATTCTAAATTTGCTGAAGTCAGAGATTTCTATACGCAATGGCTGCCCATCAGCAGAAGAAAATGCGCGTTTTCTGGTTTCCTTTTGTAGTTTTTCTTGAATATCTCGAAAACTATTAAGTTTTTGAATAAAAATTGATATCACAAATTCAAGAGCAGAGCGTAACATTCCCTACAAATAAATGCGCTTATTTTTCTGCTAGCTTTAATTCTTTTGCAGATAATGGCTCTCAAAAATGGAAGATGACGAATTATTTACAATTTACGTTACCTGTCTGAAAAAAAATTAAATGCGCTCTCATTTTTAAAAAACCGTAGTTGTAACATTATTATTTTTTAATTTTTGAAATGGGTCCAATAATTAATGACCACACTGTATATCTTCTGTGATGCAAACAATTGAACTCTGCTGCACTTAAAGACATTTTAACATTACTAAATAATAAGAATATTAGATTATAAGCGCAATATATCGTCATTAGGATTATATATACTATTTTATCTAATTAATACAGAAACAATTCTTCAAAAAATTCTTGTATCAGTTATAAGCTTTTAATTACTAAAAAAATGAAAGCAGGACTTCAAAGATGTTTATAGTCGATATTCAGAAGAAAGTCTACGGATTTCAAATTTCATTAAAACTTGTCTATAAAATTTACAAAGTAGTGTCACACTAAAACTGTAAACTCTGTCTTGTATTTCATACACTATATATAATGCTTAGGAAAAGAGTTAGCAATTCTTTATAGAGGATAAATGAAATTGTCATATTATCGACTACATATTTAAGTGGATTTTACTGTATGGGCAATGTTTGAATGAACTACTAAAATCAAATTATCGTTAGATGTATCCTGGCCACGGCTGAAGTTTAACTATGTGTGGTTTTATCTGATTTTCTAACACTCTAATAAATTTATACTCAAGAATAATTGAAACTTTACAGACTAAATCTATCTGTCTTCACAATTATTTTTAAAAATTTATCAAGACGGATACAATAAATTGTGTTTGGAAAGAAATTAATTATTTCCGATTATTTGATTTTCAGACCTTTCTAGTATTTATATGCTTGCGAAAGAAAACAAACCGCAGCACATTTATCAGAAACAAAAGAATTCATTCGTTGTTTTCTGAGTCATATCTGAGCAAACCAGTAGCTGACCATAGCAACCAATAACAACAACGAATTTGATTTCGAATATTTCTTGAATTTTCTTGAAAAGGTAAAGGAATGAACTATCCAAAACAACGAAAATAAAAAAAATTGGAATTTTGGCTGAAAATCGACTTTTCAACGTGTTCGGATACCTTAAACAGATTGTCTGGATTACTTAGATACCCAAAATATTTTGTTTAGACCAATAATTTACCCATAATAATGCGCGCAAGTGAATATCTCACTTTTTCTCCAAAAATTATGCCCACATTTATTACTCTCTCAAATAAGTACATACCAATACAAAGGTTTGAAAACGTTTGTACTATAAGAGAAAGAACAGATATTTTTCTAGGAAAAAAATTGAGTTTGTGAATTGCATTTTTTCAGAGATATAATGTATCGAATTTGACAGTTTTCCCCCATTTTTTCGAGTTTTAAGAGTCGTATGTCCCCTTAACTCTTAGTGGCCGCATGCAACTCTCACGATAGAAATGAAAAAAGATTCTATTCATTATTATTTAAACGTGGGTATATTAATTTATTGCAATTGTATCGGACAATAGGCTTGTTGACATACGTTCCGTAAAACGAAATAAATTCCGAAGAAATTTAACCACACTCCCATATGTTTTGAATCTATGAAACAAGAACTTCACCTCTGATTTATGTTTCTGCCAGTGAAACGTTGCGTTCTCTCGCTTTTTACAGCATTTTATTCGTTTTCAAGCCTCCATAGTATGTTATAATTTTGAAGCAAATGGTAGTCGGTCATTTCAACATAAAAGAATTAAGTTTTGGAATATTGAGAACGAAATGAAAATATTTTTTTTTTGTTTCAAGTACTCATTTCATAAATCTGATTGTGTAAAAGACAAATACGTGAAGCCACAAAACTGCGTGAGAAATTCGTAATTTTCTGAAAGCGAAAGGAACTGATTAACTTGTGTTTTCTCGGTATAGTAATTTCAATTAGTAGCATATAATTATTTGTGTAGAATAAGATTTAAAGATCCTGTCTGTACCGTCAGTCTCAGAAAACAGTCGATTTTTATATCAAAAATATTTATTTGGTCATTTGGAAAAGGAACGTTGTTTAGTCGCACATGAACATTTGAAGAAATGAACATTTTAAGCTTGAAAATCAAATCAATTACAATCTTTCACATTACGTGCAGTCTATGCCTCGAGAAACAAACATCTCAAAATAATAATCAAGCTATCTTAGCTCAGTATTTAAAATACAAGATCGAAATTTCGTTACAGTTTTAATACCCTCCTTCTGGTAAAACTTTTCGGAGGTTCTAACGACGAAAAGTTCATAGAGTACTTTGAATAAGTATGACGAAATCATACTATCATGGGTCAGTGGGCTCCCAAGAAAAAAATGTTTAACATGTATCTGAATAACATTTAAAAAATACAATTTCAAAACAGAGACCAAAAATTAATCAAAAAAATAGCATAACATAAAACGTAGAGCATATAATATTTTAAGGAGATCGAAAGATGTCAGTGTATTTCCGGATCATCTTGCACATTATCTCACATATTTATGTGTACTGTAATTCAAACAAAAATAGAAATTTCTTGTAAACAAACATATTTTTAAAGTTATTAACAAGTTCTTGTCAGTTAACGATTATTATGTGTTCCGAGTGGTTATAGACTTTGAAAATAACTTTATAGACATCAAAGTGAGAGCACGGTTGCAAGTATAAGTAGTAAAATATAACATATTTAATCGAATATATATATATATATATATATATATATATATATATATACATAGAGAGAGTTAGAGAAAAAGAAAGATAAAGAGAGAGAGAGAGTTTAGAAACAAGAATATTGCCCAATTAAGAAATTAGATTTTCGGAAAATGGTCCTGTTTTGAAGATAATCGAGACGATAATCATGTACATTAATTAAGGTTATTTGAGAAACACAGAAAAAGAAATGTCTAGAAAAATATTTCTGATAAAATAAATAGAACTGTATCTATTTTCTGGAATGAAGTGATTGTGTTTCGTACTGAAAAAGCCAATAGACTGCGCAACAAATATCTGATAATGGACAGAGCAGTTGGTAAAGTGTATGAAAGGAATCTCTCTGGGATATAGTGTAGTTGAAAATGAATACGTAAATCTGAGATTATCACATGCAAGTAGTTATGACTCAGACAACCAATTTGGACGATTTTTTTATGTGACAGAACAGTCAGTTGATTAAAATGTAGCCGATTAGAGATGGAAGCACTGGGGAATCGGGATTTACAGAACTGCGAATCATATAGAGTGTCATATATAGGCTTTGGTAGTGGTTCCAAGAGGACGGATTGAAATGTAAGAAGACACACACTTCAGTATAATTTTGAATGACAACGCCGCAAGATGACCGGTATTTGAGAGTGACTGAAAAACTGCTAAAAAAGGAAAACAAATGGTAAATATGTAGTGCTATAACAGACCTTTCCCCTACAGGTATTAGCATCCACGTATGTCACAGTTTCAAGGTAAACCTTCTCGGAAGCATATGACCTATATGTCCGAAGACTAGTTAGATGTGTTCTACTCTCGGCAGTTTGCTGCCAGAGCCTGTTAGTCCTTTGCATGTTTTCCATTTTAATCTGACTCTCGAAATACGTTTATATAGAAAGGAAGCACCAGGTATCCGTTCCATTCAAGAAAATATCATTGGACATTAAATGTACAGTGGCAATTGATTACTGGTCGGGGTGGTATTCTCATGGGCTCTCGAAGAGATCTTCATTTTCAACGTGAAACCATTAATGACCAAACTTATCGGTATATAATTCTGCAACACCATGTTAATTTGTTCAGAGGTCCAAAAATCTCAGATTATATCTTCACGGATGATAGCTCTCAGCCTCACCGTGGAATCATTGTGGAAGAATTCTTTGAACAACAAGATATTACCCGTTTCGAGTGGCTGGATTTCTCCTTTCATTTGAAACTGGTAAAGTATGTATGAAAGCTGGTTGAGCACGTATGAAAGCTGGTTGAGTATGTATGATACATGATTATATGACGGGTTGCAGCATGTCAGTCATCCGCTACTTCCACTTAAGAGCTTCGAATGGCCCTGATTAAAAATTCTGACAGTCAACCGCAATTCAACTTCATAAACGTAGTGCGCAACATGAGAATTGTATACTCACTCTTTTGCAGCAAGCAAACAACTTATTAACTTCCATAATATCATATGCTGTTAGTGTTTCTAGATAAAAAACGTATTAACCTTATACTCTAGGGAGCATTCCCCTTATTTTATTGGGTACGATGGTACAAGTATCATATTTTTTTTGCTGTACCTTCTTGCTATTAAACATGTTTATATCTGTGGCAAATATCGGTATTTTGAGTGCTGATTCTTTCAAATATTAATTATCCTTAATTTAAGGATATGAGCGTATTTGAACGACTTTACTGTCATGGGAGACGGTCATATGACGACGACAACACGCTGGGTGACACATTCTCAAACTTCCAAAGTGTAGTAGGAAAAGAAGGCTTCAATTCCTACCAGTTTCGCTTTCACGGAGAACATATTGTAGAACTGATCACGATCCAACGACGCTATAACTGGGCCACTACGACCAAGTACTGAGAACAAAAAATAATTATAAGTAAATTAGGCAATAGAAAAATTGTTAGTATATTCGTCAAATACTTGTTCTACGCTTATTTTCTTTAAGAAGTTTTAACAAAACATTTCTCATTTTAAATTTCAGTTTTAAAATTTCGATTTGTTTATTACAAATAATCAGGCTTAGGTAAAAATAGCTCTGTCACTCTACCTAGCTAAAAATCAAATGAGGATCAGAAATTTTAAAAAAATTGAGCATCACTGGAACTTGAAATCTGCATTTGATAAAACGTGAATAGATACTCTTTTACATCACTTCATTTAATGGGTGTAAGTGCGAATTACTCAACATTTTTTTAGACTAAACACTCAACGTACTAAGCCTTCCTTATTTTTAAATCATTATTTAACTGAACAAATAAGCAAAACGCTAATTGCTTAGATAAATTCGATAAAAGCAGATACTTCAAAACCGAACGATTTAGTTTTTTCTGCTGCTTTAAAAAAGAAACTTTGTGCAATTGCTGAGCGCAGAAGTTTATTTTTGAAGCAGCTTAAAACTCTAATTAGTTTTGCTTGGAAAGCTTGAAATCAAATCTTCTGCAGGATTTCTTTTGTTTTCTCTTAATTCTCTTTTGTCAGTGTTTCCAAATTCTTGTTTAAATTGTTTCTATTTCTTTAACTCATACCAGACATAGTGGAATAAACCCTATTCTTGCGGAAATACTTCTCACAAACAATTAATGAATAAATCTATTTTAAAATAGCTGTGAGCTAAAGAAATGAAATAAAAATCAGGAACGACATATAAGATTAAAACAAAAGTCTTTAAAGTAACAAAAAAGAATTAATGTCATTAATTTTTTGAGTATCAATCAATATTTGTGTGTATCAAAAATTCCAGAGAATACAAGTCTTTAATATGCTTCTTATGGTTCCATATTTACCACTAGTTGGAGGCATATAAGGCTACTTTTTTAACCTCCAGGGATGAAAAAGATAGTTTAAAATACAAACAATCTCTTTAATCCTTTTTTCTTAATAAACTTAATTAATATCCTTCTATATTGCGAATAACCATCATTATTTCAATTTGAGAGGCAGATTTCAGTGATAATTTCAGTTGAAGTAAGAAATAGGCTACGGACGAAAGAAATATTGGTAAGAAGCATCTCCCTGAAAATAAAAATTTTTTTGTCTAAATGCAGAGTTTCCTCAAATAGAAGTAATGAAATCTCATTTTTCTTTCGAATAAGTATATCTTTCCTTTCGTCAAGAGCGTTTCACATAGGGGGTGAAAAAGTAAAATTTGGGCTAAATGGCTGAAAGTAGGACTTTCTCTATCCTTTTATCACGTAGTTGGAAGAAAGATAAGATCAACATGAAAAGGTCTGTATCCTGAAAGTGATATTTATTTTTAAAAAATGTCTCTCTGTTATATGTTATAAGAATATTTGCTACATTATAAATAATTTAATAGAAATTTTAAATAAGTTAATTTAAAACATAATTAGAATTGAAGCAAAAGAAAATAGATTAATATTACAATATATCCTTTAAATGTGCAAAGTTGCCATTGCTGAAAATAGGTAAGAACTTAGCCAGGGGCCTACCTACATAAAATAGCGCCCGAGGGCAAATACCAAAACTAAGCCCCCTACTCCTGTGATAAAAAAAAAATTCGGAAATTTTATGCCTAGAAGTTCAAATATTAAAATTGAAAATAAACCGAAAAAATAAATCATAAATAATTTGGGTTAATATGATTTACATATAACAAATATTATATACTAGCAGTACGCGCACGGCGTTGCCTGTGGCTTCAGGACTTCAACAAAATGAAAAAAAAAACCGCCCACAATGACATGAAAAAATTCTGAAAACAAAACAAAAGATACACGTTATTGATATTACAGCTTATTTTTCTTCGCGATAGTGACATTCCAACTGTAGAAAACAATACAGAGTATCCGAAACAATATTAAAAAATTGCAACGTTAAAATAATTATTATACAACAAGCAAAATAGAAACTCGAATCCGAAAACAATAATCGAAGTCATTTAGTTGAAGATTATGGCGTCACCTGCGCTCTGCCCCGTCAGCTAATGAAATCAGCAACGTTCCGGAGAAGTGTTGCAGGAGGAAGCTCGCTAGAGGAAAAATATCTTTCAACTGACCAGGAAAAAATTAATTAAAAGGAACGGGAAAAGTTATTTTAACCGTTCTTGTTTTAAATCCGGCAGAACCGTTCCAGTTATAAGCTGAAAAAAAAATGGAAAATAATAGTGTTATCAGAAAGTTGGATGCAGCAAATTTAAAATCAAAAATAAAATTTCGATGGCAAAACTGACTATTTTTTTAAAATTTCTCACAATTCAGTAAATTACGTTTGAAACTCAAAATATATTTTAACCGTTCTTGTTTCAAATCAGGAGGGAATATTCCATTCATTACCTCAAAATAATGAAAGGGATAACGTTCTTAGAACGGAGGATGCAGTAAATTTAAATACGTAAACAAAATTTTGTCGGCAACACTGACTATTTTTTTAAAATTTCTCAAAATTCAGTAAATTACGTCTGAAGTTTGAAGCTCACAACAAATTTCATTAGAAAGAAAATTGTTTGTTCTCTCCGATCGTGTATTGATTGTTTTTCAACGATTATTAGAAAAGACACTACATCCGTAAACGTTTCGAAAATGACCCAAACCAACACAAAATATAAAATAAAAAATTTTCTAGATTAAATTTTAGAATTCCGGATTTGAGTTGCATTGAGTCACCATTACGACTACCTGTGTGCCAAATTTCATGGCTGTAAGTGCGATAGATTCGTCTGGATATCGCGCGCACACGCACAAACATTGCCTTTTATAAGTATAGACAGACAGATCTGTAATCTGCTCTTGAAGGCCCCATAAGAATATTTCACAGAAATGGTAAACAAAATATTATAAAAACAATTCGAATGTTTTTAAAGAAATTTTAAAGAAATAAAAAATTAAATTTTTCTCAGAAAATTTAAATAAAATAAATAAAAATAAAACTCTAATGTTGAAGTAATTTGTCTAAAACTAAAATTCGAAAAGATTGTGCAGAATATTTTTTTTGTATTTTCGTTATTGAAATATCCTAAAATATATACATTATTGGCATTATATTCAAAAAACTACATGACTAGGCATGATAACATTTCTGAGAATTAATTAATATTCATGATAAGAATAAACTTTTTTTCGCCTTTTCTTTAATATTTGGCAAAACAACTGCGTCTGGCCTTTGCGAAATAATATTTAAAATAAATTACTATTATATTTGCAGCTTACAAATTATGCGATAGGCAATACTGAAAACAATGTAATTATAGTGAAATGATAGGAGAGAATTTACGTCTTTCAAAGCTGCTGGAGTTCTTTTACTCTACGACGAAAATATCGAGATATTTTTTCCGTTCTTCACTTTGTGGTAACTTAAAATAGAAATGACATTTTCTTGCAAATCATTTGACTCGAACTTCCCAAAAATACGATATTCAATAAGTACGAATCGGGCATACCGTGAGAAACCATAAAAAACCCTGTGGAGTGAATCATTTCTAACTATCTTCTTTATCTGCCACCCCACAGACACACAAATCTGCGAAAAGAAACTTTCTTTGAAGCGAGCCTTAATTTCAGAGGTAGGGCTTTTGGTCAGCAAATCTCTGAAACATAGTATTATCTGTTATTTTGTAGCAGTTTGAATAATTTCTGGTTGTAAATAAGACTGTATCCTTCAGATTCTTCCACACTTTAGTGAAACCATTTAAATTTTTCATTAGCTTAAAAAAATACGTTTTTCTTAAAGACAAATCATCAATTCCTCAATTTTGGGCCCCCTCCTAACTGCTCCAGGGCATGTGCCCTACCTGCCCCACCCTAGTTACGCCACTGAACTTAGGACTAGAAGGTCCGAGAAATGCCCGTGAATGTTATATTTTAATTTTTCTTACGTTTCGTCGTTGAATTGCCCTAAAAAATTCTGAATAACTCGTTCAGATAAATAAGTGAAAAATGTTTAAAAATGAAGATATAAATTCAGAATTAATTATATATCTTGAAGAATGACAATAAGTGAGCATCATTTGAATCCGATTGAATGACTGACAAATTATGTCTTAATTGACTTCTCACTCTAAAAATAATTTAAATTTTATATCAAAATTTTATTAATAATTTATAATTGAGAAAAACTCGGGCTGAAAACAAGAAATTTGCCGAAATACTGACGAGTATAAAAATCATTTAATGATCCAAATATACAGGGTTGCACTTATATCCGTTACACCCCCTTAACTTCTAAACGGTGACAGCTGAGGCCATAAAGTCGGTGTCTAGGTATAGTAAAAAGGCTATGCGCTGCACGATGAGATAACTTACAACGCCATCTATCGGCAAATTTTGGAATTAGCGATCCTATCTCGTAAACGGTGAAATATACGAGAACAGAAACAATTAGAAAGTTGTAAAGCACTCTCCATTTAGTACGAACAGATACCTTACGCACATTAATACTCAAAACAGAATGTAAAAAATGAACATTTTTGTATTGTGATTTTCACCACTATGGCGTCGTGAAACGCTAACGAAGCGAGAAAAGGCCACTTTAAGGACTAAATACCATGACTGCGCCCCTGCGCATAAGATTTCAAACGTTAAGCAGTACCTAATGGAGACATTCCAGAATCAAGTCATCGGGTATGGTGGTTTCGTAGAGTGGTCCCGCGCTCACCTGACTTGACCTCATTGGACTTCTTCTTACGGGCACACATCAAAGGGCAGGTATTTGCGATCCCTCCGCCAACATTGCAGGATCTTCGACGACGCATTACTGATGCTTGTGCCTTCGTAACACCTGCCATGTTGCACAATATGCAACGAGAAAATCAGTCCAGAGTGCAAATGTGCATAGTGGCTAACGGAGAGCATTTTGAGCAATATAAATAAATGATAAAGAAGACAGGAAAGTGTCTAAGTTTCTTTCTTCCACTCTTTATGACATGACAATTTTCGAAATCGTAACCAAACAAATTTTCATTTTTTGCATTCTGTTTTGAGTATTAATGTGTGCAAGGCTTCTTTCCGTACTAAATCGAAAGTGCTCTACACCTTTTTAATTGACCTTTCACTCGTATCTTTCACCGTTTACGAGATAGGAGCGCTAATTCCAAAATTTGCCGATAGATGGCGATGTAAGTTGTCTCATCGAGTAGCGCATAGCCTTTTTACTATACCTTGACACCAACTTTATGGTCTCAGCTGTCACCGTTTTGAAGTTAAGGGGGTGTAACGGATATAAGTGGGAACCCTGTATCTTTGCATTTTTTTCTCCATATAAATCATAAAATATAAATATAAACCCAGGCCTACAAGATTGGTAATTTAAATAATGAAATGGATACGTCAATAACATATTTATGAACGGCTGTTAAGGTAAAGTTTCATTTTAAATAAAAAAAATTAATGGATTTCTCTGAGGCGACAGTGAAAGGAAGCCAACAATGACATTTCTTGTGGAGACTTTGAGTCGAATTAAAAGCGTTATGATTAAATTGAGTGTATCATCAACAATGTGAGGAGAAAGAAGGGAAGCAGAAAACTATCTCGTTAACGGCTGTTAATGTCATTAAAATCTCAATTTCTTGGAATTGTGGATAATTAAATTTCGGCCTGCCCTAAATCTAATCGAATTTCCATCCGAAAATCGTTAGTTACGCGATTAATTGTGCAGACGCCATTATTGATGACTGCGTATCTAAGCAATACGCCAGTTTAATACATATGCTTATTTTAAATCTGATCTACATAGATGCTGACCAACCAATAATAACTGGCTTAATAATGCAGTTACAGGCAGACAAGGAAGTGAATTTTTGTTTCAAACTTCTCTGCCGCTTCTATTACAGTTTAATTGGTTTCGGTTAGTTATTCGAATGTTTTAATTGTTGCAAAGATATACTGTGTATTTGCAGTTAAATTTGATTGGTCATCCCATTCAGCTTTATTGGCTGTTCATCTAATCTGATGGAAACAATTTCGACATGTCCTGGATACTCCGTTAAAACTATCTCGAAATTTCCAAGCTCAGTTATTCATTTGCAGTTTCATTTTGAATGAAATATCAATACAGAGCTATCGTAAAGTGGCCATCACGTGACAGATCTGTACATTATTTTCTAAATATGAAATACTATAATTTTATATTTTGTAATTGTTTTTCCTATTTGAAGCCGCGGTGGTCTAGAGATAAGAGCTCGGCTTTGGGGTCGGAAGGTTGCAGGCTCAAAACCAGATTCCACTGAAGATCTGTCTTGTATTGGGCCTGTTGCATGTTAAATCATAAGTAGGGAGTCAAACGTTCTCCCGGTGGTGTGGTGGGAGAGCCAGCTCAAAACGGAACGAATATAACTAAACGAAACGTTAATACAACTAAACTAATCTTTCCCTCCATTCCCCTTCAATCTAGCAACACACAGTTCTGTGCTAGGCTTACCAATCACATTATTTCTTTGCTATAGAATATATTCTATGCTGTCAGGCTGACCAAGAATGACAACATACTCGTTAGGGTCAGATATAGAATCTATGGTTAGAAACAAAATGTTTAGCGTCTCCTGATTAAAAGTGTGCAGACGAGAGACAATCAACGTCACCAAAGTAATAGAGACGGTTATTTATAGGGACACAACCCACACATTTATATTATTCGTCTTTTCTTTGAAGCCCTTACTAATGGTCCGTTATGTGGTTGCGGGAAACTTTAATTCCTGTTAAGAATATCCTGAAAGAGACACGATCTCTTCTTTTTAAAGGGCTGTTAACAGATTGTTAGCGGTATAATATGAGCTTGGAGCTGAAGTATGAAAGAAGGGTAATAAGAGCTCACGGTGGCTTTTCTTTCTTTGTTTTTTATCTGCCCGTAAGGTTTCACGATTACTATGGGAGGAAGTAATAAGGAAAAGTTGAGGAGAAGATTGTGATTATTTTTCAGCGATATAAATGTCTTAAGGTAACTGGTTGTGAAACAGAAGAAATTATTTAGTTTTCCCTTTGAAACAGAAAACAGTATGTTATTTGAATGAATATATTTAGAGATAAAATGAATCGTAGTTGCGCGTTATACGAATTTGAAATGAATTTTTTTAAGGAAAATAGATTATTTATCTTAAAACTTACGTAAGTGTTTTTTAAACTTAGGATGTATTACTCGATGAGTCACTTTTCATTCGGAATGACATGTTAAATTTATATTATTGACATCGTTGCTCTCAACAACATCCATTTGCCAAGCGAAACTCATCATTCTAGACGTGATTAAGCTCAAATATTTGCCTTGGTTTGGTTAGTGATCGCTTGATATAATCACGTGTGTTCCAGAGTCACGTCATAGGCAGTATATATTTGGAGTGTCTGGAACATCATTTGCCAGAATTACCCGATGTCATTCTTGCACCTCAATAACCGAAACTCGTACACGTTGGGCACGTTCTGTAATGTTGTTCGGGAATTCCTAAACGAGCAATATCCGCGATGGATTTGTCGCACGGATTCAATTCCTTGGTCTCCTAGATAGGTAGACTTGACTCCATTGTCTTCTTTGCTGGGAGCTGAAATATGAAGTTACTTACTGAGTTAAGTAAGGAGTTTACACCATAGGAGCCGCCAGTTTACAAGAGTTGAGGAGCCGGCTCGATGAGAAAATAGTAAAACTGAAGGATGAGCTTCCACTAAGAGATAGGAGTGGATTGATTTCGTACTCGAGCAAGGGCATGTATGAGGTGTGGTGCTGACCAGTATTAGCAGCTCTGTGGTTTTGAATCATCATACAAGAGTAAAGTGCTTTTATTATTGACATGGCACAAGTAGTTCCTGTCCCCCCATCCTCTTTTTCTTTTTTCCATATTCCATTGTGAACATTAGTGTGGGCATGGAAGTGGGGGTTATGTCATTCTTCTTTTGTTTCCAATTTGTTTGCAAAATGAACACACGAATGGACGCGTGGGGGTCATTTTATGACCCCCAAGCCTTGAGAAAACTCAGATTCCTAGAAAACTAGCCATCTATTCATTCCTTTCTTATCAGTAGCTGAGTTAGTCACCCACCTCTCCCTTTTCTGAGTATTTAGAAAGTATTTCCGGAATTTTTCGTCCTCTAATACACGTTTGGTCAGTTACTGGGATTATTGAATGAACTTGCGCGTCTTTCCGTTTGTTCCACACAGCAGTTATTTCACGTAGCTGATACGGTCAACTTGTTGTTTTCCTTGCCAAATTGAAGTATTCGCCTGCTTCTCACAATGTCGACTTCATACGAAAAAGAAATGGAAAGTTTATTTAAACTCTTTGCTGATGTTGAAACAGATGAATATCCTCCCTTTACAATGAACATGAGGATGATTTAGAAGAGATTTTTTTCAGATCATGAAAGTTTCAGCAAATGTGATACAGAATCGGAAGAGAGGACGCAGATTCTGGAAATGAAGATGTGAATAACTTGAAATGGGTTTATCAAAAGATGGCGTATAATGGGGGAAAACAAAATTTGGGCAGAATATTCGTTGTTATAATTTTGTGTCACGCTTACCTCGAACAAAGCCCTGTGAAGAGTTAGAGTTGTTATTCATCAATCATCATTTTTTCTATTTGTTTTCGAAAAGATTACATTCGTTAAACGGCCAAGCTTCTAGATTATTTATTTATTTATTTTGCATTAATGCAAGAGAGTAAATAAATACTATAGAAACAAAGAATGAGAGATGTCAAGACGAATATTGGTAAACACCACAAAAAATATTGTTATGGTAGATATGAAAAGAGGGATACATTGGAAGATATTGTAAAGAAATATTATTATGAGAATGACCAATAAAAAGGTAAGAAAAACTGATTTATCTATTTTATATTTTTAAAATCTGTTTGAAAACTTCCAAGAATCTGACTGAAATTAAAAGTCCTCCGCAAGCGGTGTGGGTTATATATTGCTTAACTCAGGCCTTAAATGTAAATGAGAGAATTCAAGATACGAGTAGCATAAATATATATATGAGACTCCAATTTATACATTCATCCATATGTATATGTACATGAATAAAGACGATTTATATATCTCAAGAGAGGAAACAATTAATGCAATATAAACCTGTTTCGTTTCATTCTTAAATGAAAAACAGTTTTTAATAAGGCTCCCTTGGGATGGAAAGCTCTCTGAAATCATTCGTTATTCTTGATTTCAATCCTTAGAGCTTTTGTAATTAAACTTAGATTAATTATCGCTGGTAATAATTATTTTCAGAGCATGTATTTAGTTCTAGTTTACTTCAAATCTCGCATGGAAACTCATCGTGAGAGAAGTACTTGTGTTTCAATTCCAATTTAAATATTCGTGTAAAAATTCCTCTAGAAGAGAAAAATTATTTACTCTTAACGGCCACATTCAATTTTCAGGATGGAACTAGAGCGCATTTCATTCATTATCTTCTACTCGTGGCCATGTTCGTTCACTACAAATGGAATACGATTGTTTACTAACGTTCCGTGTAACGACATTCTTTTATGTTTTGAAAGATTTGATCCAAATAATCCCATCTTTGATTTCTCCTTTCTTTCAGAGAAACGTTGCCGTTTCAGAAATCTCTAAGTATTATAATCTTTGTCAATTTCGTGCCAAACGGAAATCGACTATTTTAACATAAATAACGTAATTTTTGAAATATTTAAAAGCGAATAAAATTAAAATACTTAATTCGAGAAGTCATTTCATAAACCTAATTGAGCATAATGATACCTAATTGAGCAAAATAAATGAAGGAATAAAGCGAAGCTTTCGAGAAAGGATAATTTTCTTGCTAAGCAAAAGTAATTGAATAACTTTTTTCGACTAAGTGTCTCGCAGCATCTCCGTGCGCGGCGAATCTATGGTAAGACCGGTGCCGGGCCCGCTACCATGCGGTACTGAAACCTAAACTCTGTAGCCGGACAGAAGGATTCTATCCTAAAAATATAAAATAGTTATGAGTAAATTAAACAAATATATAAAATTGACGCCTGCATTTATGAAAAACTTCCACTGTACTTACATGTTTTCAGGAATTAATAAAAATGAATTGTATTTAATCAAGCAGTTTGTCTGTCAAGAATGCACGTCTTTATTCTATAAATTAAACTGCAATGAACCTTCTCAATAAAGGTATTTCCAGAGATTAAAATAAATTAGATTAAATCCCAACCAACTTACAGAAGCATATCAAACTTGCCACTGTTATAACATATCTGTGCAGCCTCTTGATGATATGCAACAAATTTTTAAACAATTTTGTCATCTTAATTTCCAGTATAAAATTTTAACATTAATTATGAATATTAATTAAGTTTAAGAAAATACAACTTGGTCACTCTATCTAATTGTTAAGAATATGGAAATTATGTTATTACGATCAAAACATCTTTAAATTATAGGTAACTAACGCTTACCTTTGTTTTGGTCGTATCAGGATTTCTTCATAGTGGAGTGGCTTTAATCTAATCTGAAATCTCTTTATTATGTGGCAGGTATGAAGTCAGGGAGTAAATCTTTAAGAATGAAAATATTTAATAATGATTAAGTTTACATGATTAATTTTACATTTACAAAAGTTAGAAAAAGGGGATTACAAAAAACGCGCGTAGCAAAGTTGGCCGCTAAAACCAAGAGAAGAGCAAGGTAAACAAAACCCCTGGTGGCGGGGAAGGAAAGTTCTCTTCAGTTAATTTCAGTCCCTGGTGGTTTCCGACAATGTGTTAACAATAATTGCAATACCAGATTCTGAAATCAGGAATAGATGCTCTGTGAAATAGTTGGCTATCTATTCGTCTCTTTATCCTGGAATACTTGAAGGCTATAACCTAGTAACGCAGCAAGGCAGTTAACTGAAAATTTTTTATGTAGTCTTAATATTAAAATGGTTGAAAAGAGTCAAAATTTAAACATTATCGGCAAAAAAATCCAGTTTCAAAATACATGCCCAATTTTCTTCACTAAAGAAAAAGCAAAATCAGTCTTAAGGGGTGCGATCAAAAAGTGCAGAGATCGGGAAATGTGCCCTACCCTCAGAGCTAAAAGACCTAGAGTTGGGACGCTTGGCATATATTAGCCTGAATTCACCCACGCATTCGCCGAAACTTACATGGTCGTAGCTTCAACCAATTCAGCACAACTAAATAATCCTCGCGCAGAAGGATTTTTTACGGCATTTAAAAGTTGAAATTAAAACTGCGATCGATCTTTTTGATCATGTTCTGTTCTTGTCATTTTCAGCTGTTTCTTTGGCATATTGGAAATATTTGAACTTATAAACTGTTCTGGGCCCAGATGGCCTAGTGATAAGGTAGGATCAGATTTGGGGTCGTAGATACATCGTATATGTTCGCATGTTGCACATTGCGAAGAAGGGGGTCAAGCGTCCTTCCGCTGGTATGGTGCGGAAATTTGGAGAGGGGATGCCATTTCAAGTGTAATCTGACCGTTGTTCAAATTTACGAGGTCCGTTCCAAAATAGCCTTTGTGTTGCTTCGAAACGGGAAGTAAATATATCTAAACTACACCAAACTTAAACTCTTCTAAGGCTCCAGATACTTCACTTTCTTCAATTTTGCATAAGTCTCTATACAGGTATCGACATGGTTTTGCCGAAATTGGATACAATTTCTTTGCTCAACGTTCTCTGCGGAAAAAAATGCGCCTGCAACATCGCACAAATATATTTCAAAGCTCTATTTTGTGGAAGTAGTGGGAGCTACGCCCATGTAACTTATGACACATGCGTGGGTGGATTAGTAAGTGCCAACTGACTTCAGTCTGCGCGTTTCAGATTTGAGGGTAGGTCACCTGTTCCGATACTTATGATCACCTCTTGTATTGTGTTGGATACGAGAAAGTCGAGGAAGAAGATTTTAAAAGTCACTAAAATACCCAAAAGCATCACCAGAGAAGTAGTGAGATTTGAATCTGATTAAATGATTGACTAATTATTTCTCGATTTACTCTTGATTTGCTTTCGAAAAAAACAGAGATTAACTTTTCGAAATTTTAGAAATGCTTTTTAATAGAGAATTTCATTGCAAAGTGCAAAACAAATAATAATTAATAATAAGTTACATAAATGACTTTCAACTTTTCTTGCTTTTATGTATAATATAACAGCACATTCATACAGATTATTCCTTTCACTGGCGTGTGGAAGCAGGCCAAATTTTTAACATGAATAAATCATTAAATCCGTCAATTATTTATGCATTGCTAATGAAGTGAATGTTTCCTTTTAAACAAAGATAATGGATTTCCCTAACGTATCAGTGAATGAAAGAATGAAGTCAATTACACTTATTCTTGCCACTTACAGTCAAATTAAAAGCGATATGATTAAATACCAGCTTAATTTAGAGTTATTGCAGGAACGTTGGGAGAAAGAAGGGAAGTAGAAAACTCTCTCGTTTACGGCTTTAATGCTATTTAATTCTCAATTTCTTGAAATCATGAGTATTTAAATTTTCGACCTTACCAAAATCTAATCGAATATCCATCAGAGAATCGTTAGTTACGCGACTAATTGCACAGACGCCATTATTGAAGCCTGCGGATCCATGCAACACGCCATATTAATCCATCTGCTTATTGGTGGGTATAAATATGTTCAGTGACGTTCCCATGCTGACCAACCGATAGTAAATAGATTAATAACGTTAGTTACTTGCAAATTAGACAGACATTTTTGCTTTGTGAAATGTCTGCCTCTTCTAACAGAAATTCATTTGTTTAAAGTAATTATTAAAGCGTTTTAATGCTCAAGAGATTAAAACACTTGAATAATTGCTAAACACTAAAACATTGTAGTTAAATTTGATAAATTGTTCCTTTCAGTTGTTTTGAATATTCTTCTATACGGACAGGAGAAAATTTCCGACATGCTCTCGAGTAATATATTTAAATGTCTCTAGAAAAATTAAAACAGAAATAATGGAGAAAAATATCCCAATTGAGATTCATTTGTCATGCGCTAGGCTGCATGCTCAAAACAGTATGAATGACTTGCATTGCTACGATGTGTTCTGCTAACCTAGGAATTATAAAATGTTGGCAATGAGGGAAATAATTGATTGCTACCTTTCAAATAAAAATTAGAATTCGAAGAAAATTTGTAAATATGTGAAATAACTGCTTCATGCCTTTCCAAAATGCTGACTTGAGATTATAAGTACTTAATGTAATAAAACACCGTCTCACATCTTTTCTAAAGGTATAGTGAGATCTAGGCTGCTTTCCAGTGTCACTTCCATGTTTTCTGTTGGAATAGTGGGTCGACAATGTTTATGGTTGTCAATGCATAGGCACACAAGATAACTGATGTGTTCTGGACAATACAAGAGGAAGATATCGAGAGTGTAGCATGGTTCTCAGTTGTTAATACCTTAGAGCATGTTTGAAATACAATGGGCAGGTGTCTTATTCAAAGAAAATTCCATCCTCTTGAAAATTGTGCGAACTCGAATCACCTAAAGAGATAAGTTACTGAAAATCTGTCAAGAGTTTCTCAGAATTTTTATTAATTTTTTTCGAATAATTTCATAAACTGCACTTATTATATGATAGACACTGCAAAAAATTATTAAATAGTGATAGCCAATCGCATTTTACTATTTCATGCTTCATATCCAAAACATTTAATTTGTTTCACTTCTCATAAAATCACGCGTTATAAAATTTGAAGAAAATTGGAATTATAGCACCTATGTGGAATGAAAATTCTCTGTCAATACCTAAAATAAGCCTAAAATAACCTTTTTTCAGAAAATATGGAACTGCTAATTGGTTCCACAGTTTTGAATTTAAGTCATTCATATTTTTCTTCGTAATTCAAATTATAGATACACAATAAGATTTCTTTTCTTTAAAATCCTTGTATTTATATTTTCAAAACGCAGAAAAGTTTTAAAATGCGTGCAATATTGTGTAAAATTATGAAAATGTAATTTCCAGTATTATAGAAAATTTTCAGAAACATATTATAAAATAGGAAACGAAATATTTTCTTAGATACCTGAACATTTTGAACTAAAATCTGTATTTCGTTATATGCAAAATTTAATATTAATAAATGCATTTTATTCTTGCATCATGTCATTATTTTTTCAAAAAATAGAAATGCATTTTCAAATGTACCTCAAATAGTGAATATAAATAATCCTGAAATAAACCAAAATCCGGTATAGCAGAAACGACATTTCATTTGAATCTTATATTTAAATCCAGTATTTAACAAATTAATTTAAATCGTCCAAATTTAATAACTGATTGAAAATAACAACTCCCTTTTCCCATTACTAAATAATTACAAAATTGTGTCAAGTACTATTTTATACTATTATTATTACATGAAAATAAATTTTAAAATAAATTTGAAATTTTTCTCATGAAGGGAATATAAATTATCCAGAAATAAACAAAATCTTGGTATGAAAAAGCAAATTAAAATACGACAGCACATTTCATTTCTAATTGTAACATTTAAATGCATCGTTAAATAATTAATCCAAATCGCCCTTATTTAGCGGCATTAATTGAACCTTACAGCCCCCTTTGCCCATCACTAAATAATTGGTTAATAAAGATCCTCCAACAATTACTGGGGCAGGGACGTAAATGTCTAGTGCTGCCTAACTATTGAATCAACCGAATTTCAGTGAATGCTTCGGAGACCGGCAAAAGTAACCCACCCATCGACAACGGTGTGTGTCTTTCACCGACTCTAAGTGATCCATTTAATTAATACCAAACAAGCGGGCAGGACTTCGCAAAGGTACAACAACAGAGGCTATGCTTCTGCCAATTAATTCAACTGGGTCTGTTTCTGTAGATAAGTGTGGTTAATTGCCTCGGGTCCTGCGAGCAAGAATCACATTTCCCAGAATCCTCAGGTTTCTGTCCATCATTTTCGTTCGGAGGATTCGACCAGGATTTGCGATAAGGCTTGGGGATGGATTGACTTGGCTGTTCGAGGGACGACTGTTTGCGGATGATAGTCGTGGGATTCCTGATGAGATTGCACAGGCTTTTGTGCGCTTGGTTAGAGGATCTAGGAGAGGTTTAGTCGTTAAATTATACTTAGGTAAAGAAATCTGCGGAAGATATGCTAAGAAAAGGATTTGTATCCGCTCAACAATGGATTACAGAAAGACATTTCGCTTTTTTACGGGGATCAACGTTTAAAAAAAAAGATTCTTAATAGAACTATTACTTTTAGTCCAGAGCGTTAATTTGTAATGTTATTCCTTCCTTTTCTTACTTTATTTTATACTTTACTTAATTTTCTTTAAAGATGAAAGAAGTTGGTGTAAAAGTTTACATACATTTATAAATTTCCCATATTCATTTCAATTAATAGAATAATTATTTTTCCATAAAATGGACTTATACTTTTGTTGTAGAGCTACATAGAGTTCATTGAAGTTGAAAATGCAGAATGTTTTGGTCTACTTATTAATATTATCACCCACTAGGCCACTTGAGTACGAGAATGAGAAGTTGTAGAAGAAAAATAACGAAAGTTTGTGTTCTATCTGAATATTATGTAGTGTAGTATTTATGTGTTGTTGTTATTAAATTTCCATCATCCGTGATGGAGATCTTTCTCTTATGATTTGTCGACGTTGGCGATGCTCATAAATGGATCTCTTTGCGTGGCCAAGAGTTCTTGTATTATTGTCTGAGGCGGTACAACGATTCAGGTTTACCAAATATAACGCGACGGGAAGGACAAGGCACTGGAAGTACATACTGAATACATGAAAATAATGGAATAATAACTTCATGGCAAGATAAACCAAATATTAATAATTCCATTTTTCAAGCAAAAGTCCTTGCAATTAAAGCGGCTAATAATGCAGCTTTTGAACTCAAATCCCAATCAAAATTTGAGCACACAGTTTGTCTGGTCTGATGTTTATTCTAAATCCAAAAACCTACTATAGCTTGACCCGACAAATTCGAACTCTTAGCTTTTCGGTAGACTTATTCACCGGCGGTGGTTAAAGTTGCACGTCAGTCACTTCAGGAACGAGTGAGTGCTCAGAATAACTAATCAAACAAAGCATCACCAAAGGACGTCCTTTCTTTCTCCCTTCGCCACCAACTACTTGAAATCTCAAATTAGAATAGCTGATTTAAACATCTGACAAAAAATAAGATAACGGAGAAACCGCACATAAGAAACAGTGTCCATAGTGTCAAACAATCTTATAGGATGGAGAAGAGAAGAGTCAATGTTCGTTTCAGTACACAGGCCCTTCTCTTCATACCTTTTATGAGTCGATCATCAAACACATGATAAATGTTTTTGCTTAGAAAATGGTGATCCAATGCACTATGCTAAAATGTTTACTAGCAATTCATTGGCATTTTCAAACTCTTTCAGCGCAGAATAAACTAAAATGGCTACGAAACATCCTCACAAATAATGCGTCAAGAACTAGACTTCCACTTTTAATGTGTGAAGAGAACAATCTACATGTAGAGGAACGCAAGAATCATTTTCTGCTTATATACAAATCTGGAAACTTAAGATTTTTCTTTTTATTTTGATGTATTTTTACTTTTCTTATTGATAATTATATTTCCTTTATTATTTGTATATTTGTACTTATCTTGTGTATGTATATTTCATAATTGTACTTTCCCCTAATAAAAAAATCTTTTCCTTAAAAAAAATCACTATCAACCATCTGAGCTCAAAACGAACCATACATGTATAAAACTGGTTATATACTTCGTGGCGCAGTATTAACAATGCTTAATGGCCCAGATTAACATATGAAAGCAGATTTTTCGATTAATATTCGAAGATAACATCGAGTCCCCTATCATATAAAATCCTATTAAAAGGGTCTATTCAGATAACTTAAGAATTTTTCTTAACATATTCGCCAGTGTAGCTACTAGACGTCCTTAACCCATGTGCTTCACACTTCAGCTGCTATGTGATGTGTCGCTTCAAGCACGTTAGTTTATAACTGTGTCTTTAACTACTCAAAAATGAAGATAAGAACAGCAACCTAACATCCACTCACCTTTTATGTTTATTAAAATCCTCATCACGGTCACTCATGTGCTGGGAAACATGCCTATTAATAAGATTTTTTGCGTAATTATATGATATATTTGTTATATTTTTCAACATTCGCAATATCTTAGAAATAACATAAAATAGAGTAATGTAGAGTAATTGTGCTACTTGGAGATGGAATAGCAGAATGGGCTGAGTCATGTATATATGTGACAGCAAAGAATGTGGAGACCGTCAGATTTGTAATGCATAAGACATATGGTTTTCAGAAATGAATAGGCTTTATGACACGAAGTTTATAAACCATTTGTGTAACGGAAAATATCTGACACCATGGAACCGGTATTGGGGAGATGGTCTTTATAACAACTGGTCGATGCGAAATTTATAACAATTTTATGTATACCAAATAAATTTTAATATCTTTAAAACTATTAAGTATATCCAAATAAATTAGATGAGGAACTCCAAGGACGAGAAGATGTTGGAAATAACAATTCATCGAAGCTCATTAATGATCGAGTTCCACCCATCACAGACGACGAACAATCTGGAATAGAATATTACTTTTCACCATTCCACAAACTTAGCATATGCTAGGAACGAGTGCACATAAGGCCTTTTTTGTGCAGTGCAATTTTTACAAAGCTATGCAGATTTTAACAACGAGCATACCTAATAACTTATATGCATATATAAAATGATTTCGCGGTTGTAGTCAGTAAAAAGCCGAGTTATTCTCAAATTTTCTTTTATTATTGGAGAGTGACGGAATGTACGTACATCTTGGTTTAAGTTTTGAAGTCAAAAGAACAGAAAATCCCTGCATTTTCTCAGGTAGGGATTTAACATATACACACGTGATCAAAGCGAAGGGAATAATAGCTATTTTTAGTAAATTACGTAAGTGTTTTAGGGAAAAGTATGGCGGCAATAAGTCGCTGATTTCACGATTTGTGTAGGCGAGTGGAAGTGATTAGAATATTCTTTTAGTAATAAATATGTCAAAACGCGAGATATAATATACCTCCAGCGCGGGAAATAAAACGAAACTGGAGTTTAAGAAAAGCGATTTTGGAATACATTAATATAGTACTAAGATTTTAAAATATATAATATTAGAAATTAAAGTAAAATTAAGTGAGATTACTACATATATAAATAAATACATCTAAATACATGGATAGACGATATAGTGACAAATCTTTTACCTGTAACAAATTCTCCTTGAATTTTCGGATAGAATATGCTTACCACAAGAAAGTAAATGCCCAACAGTAAATGCTTACAAAGTGAAAGGAGAGTAAAAGAAGAATCCTGAAAAAAATACAGGGTTAAGGCAATGTAAACAGGTTGAGAGGAGCAACACTCGTGCAAACACCAAGAAAGAAGCCTGCTAGAACAATATTTAGCCTTTGGTCCTGTAGTCTCAACATAACTCTTATGTTTACCTTGGACTTGACAGTGAGTAGTTGAACGTGCGTCTGAAATAGACTTTGAACGACAAATTAAGATTGGGCTTGTTCACAGATAAATTATAATTTCATACATTTTAAAAATACCACGAAAGTCTTAATGTTGTCCTGGAATATAAATATAACACGAAAATTTTAGATATCATTTTGAGAGAAAAATAAAATAAGAAAAATCATGTCTGATTCTTTTTATTTTACCATACCTAAGCATATTGTGCCATCAACACCATCCACGCAAAAAGTATTTTGCCATAAACATCAGCGTCAGTGACTCGACATTTTTATGTTTTTTTAATTTTCGTTTTGTACACGCTTTCTTAATTCGCCCTCTCAACAAGAAACTAACTTGGATAAGCTATTAGTTTTGGTTCTTCTATAATAGTAAAGCTACAGTAATCACTTACTAGGAGTAGCTCTAAAATGTGGCATCCATGGAAATTATGTGTAATTATATGTAAGTCCTGTGATTTTTATTTTTACCAAATATAGTAATTTGTAACTGTCGCTATGCTAGTGAAGACTTATTTAAAAAGAATAAAAGTTAACAGCAAGAAAGGAAGTGTTATGCAAGATTGCAGGATTTGTGCTCGAACTGCCTTATTTCTATGAGTTCATTTCTTTGAAGAAATGTTCTTTTATTACCGTTGGATAAATGAAGCCGCTAAAATAAACAATGTGCTATACATCAAAGTAACGAGAATTTACAGGCATGAAATCAATAACATCATCCCTCTGAACGAAAAAGAAGCTTTCATTGTTTGGAAGAAAACATAAATTATTCCGAACACGCATAATTAATACCTACTCTATCCTTTTATTTAGTTCTGATTACCAGCTCAAAATTTCGACGTATTCTTTGAAAGGCCTTCCACATTCTGAGATAAATAACATCATATCAATGCATAGAAAATTGAGTTGGATGTCATTTATTATGTATTAAAAATAACACCTTTTTGAGAAAGTGACAGAAAATTGTTCTTCTTTTGGTTATTTTGCAATGCATCAAGGGAAATTTTTACAAACCAAAGAGGGGAAAAAATAATTGAAAAATAAAGATAACAAAAAACCCGTGTTTGAATCTATCTTTCTTGTCCAAATAATATCGATTGTAATCTACGTTATTATAATGAAAGAAGGAGAAATAAATAAAATATAAAAAAAAGATTTTAAGAAGTAAAAAAGGGAAGTGACTTGAATGAAGTTATGAATTGCCTCTGAAAATTCATTAAGCGCAGAAGGGTTAATTATAATGCTTGGTTGGATAACTCAAAATGCTGGAGAAGCTTTTCGCGATGTATACGAGATATTTGGGTGTTATTAAAGAATTTGTTGACTTGTTATTTTTCCTTTTTATTAGACAGTTTCTTTGCGCTTGTTATTATTCATTTAGTCTGCTCGCAATGTTGGAAAAAAAGTTAATCAAATCATCAGAAACTTCTAGAAAATAAGCTGCGAGGAAGGAAAGAAAATGTTGGTATTGAATTCATGAAGCACAAAAAATGTTGTGCGAGAAATAAAGATTTATTCATGTTCTGAAATTAAATTCGTTCTTTTGATATATGATATACTTCAGTACAATAATTAAATTAAGACTAGAAAATATAGCAGGGAACTAAGTCTAATGGCATTTAAAAGTTTCTTCGTCGTTTTCGGAAAATGTGCAACGGAAGGCAATAAAAATAATTTTCTGCTTCAGAAGAATTCTTTTATTTATTTTTTTCCTAGTCGATCAGGGATTTAAAAAATATATTCCTAATAAAGACCTCTCCAATGTTAACGAGCAAAACTCGTTTACGAGTTTATATTTCTTTCACATTATGCAAGCAGAAAATTATTTGTGGATAAAATTAATTAAATATTTAAATTTAATTAATAATTATTTTAATATTTCAATTTAACTAACAATTAATTAAATTATTTGATTTAATTTAAAATTAATTATTATTATTTCGTTATTTAATTTAATTTCATTATTTTTATTATCATTTCCTTTAAAATTAATTAAATTAAAGAATTAAACTTAACTGTTACGAAATGTTCTCTATACTAGGAATATGTCTAGAAGTGCTTGAATTTAACTTAGCACTGTTGTATGATTATATATTGGGAATTTTACTATGATGGTAGTTTGTTAAATAGATTGAAGCACCGAGTGGTTTGAAATAAAGCATCCCGGGTATATTATTTATAAATTTTAAGTGATCTAGTCGTGCTATAAATGCTAACAAATTTGATTAAGACCCCGATATTGATTCAATTAAAATACAGGTTAAAAAATTTTAATCCCAGCTCTAGAGAGAAATTGTCATTTGTCATTTTTGCAACATTTTTTTTCAGCAGCATTCTTTTTTGCATGTTCTGAAGTGCACGTCATCGAGATCTGTTTTTTTTCTAGATAGCTCTGAATAGGGATACTTTAATTTGAACAATCCTTTATCTCCTGTAAGATTCACCTACAGCGTCTGAAGTGACTGTTGTATTTTAGTAACATCCTTTTGTATAATTCTGCTTCTTTCACGTCGCTTTTATCGAAATTCGATTTAAAATTCACGCTTTGTATATTTATTGTAAATCAAAACCATAGATTAAATTCACATTTATTTGGATCATATTGAGCTATGACTTTGTATTGACAATTTTTGTTCCAATATAAAGAACATACTTCTGAATTCAGGGTTGGTTATCATATAAATTCTTAATATTTCACAGCAAAATCTTCTGGAAAGGAAATGGTTAAACACCACTCAGTTTTTTTGAAAATTAAGATAACATATGGACACGATGTATAAATTTTTTTAAAGAACCATGTGCCAATTTTTATGATTCAGTTAAAAAATTTAAGATGATTCCTTACATTTTAAATCGATGAAAATCTGATTCCATAGAATATAAAATTATATATATATATATATATAATTGAGAGAGAGAGAGTATAAATCGTAAAATGAAAGAGTATAGAACGTAAAATGAAAAA
>BGPR01001019.1:78658-88728 GCA_013235015.1 Araneus ventricosus | reverse complement strand
CGCAATTAAAGCACAATAATGTTTCTTCAGGGGATGAAGTTATTGTGTGCTTAAAATAAAAGTTTGACATTTTCTTGCAATCAGTCGCCTGTAAGCCCTAAAACACTGATTTTCATCCTTAATGAAACCAAAACAGAGAGAGGAGTTTTGAATAAAAAACAAAGTACTATGTGATAACATTAGAGAAAAGTAAGAATAAATGTTTTACGTACCAGAAGGATGGATGTTGACTGGTGTTTTGTGGGTTACGCTTTTTTATATCTTTTCGAATTTGAAATGAAAGTTTATTATTTTATTATTTGTTTTTCTATGTATGTGTTTTCTTCTTTTTTATTTATATATATATGTCTCTCTGTGTTTTGTTGTGTGATGTGTACTTGGATTATTTTGTTTTATCAAATGTAAAGGTAAGTTAATCATTCCGACAAATTTCGACACTGATGTTGAATTTCGCTAACGTGATTAGGTGTAGTTGACAAATGCCAGCGTCTTGATCTTGCATTGGGGATGCATTCCTTTAAGATGATGGCAGGGCAGCAGTGAAGCGATCTTGCAGGTACGGCGTACTATATGTTTCTTTGCGGCTAGGAATCTAGTTTTATAATCATCCTATTCTCTTAACTCTAATCTATTATCTTTACACTTTCGTATGAATGAACTCTAATTTAAAGTAGTTAATCTCTTCCATCGTAAAGTCTGGTTTGTCTAAGCGTAATTGAGGACGTCAATGTCAGTACTCATCAGTTTGGATGAGTGTAGATTTGTTGAAACCTGGTTTTTCGCTAGAATTGATAGACCCATTACTACATTTTCACGCACACACACTTTTGCACACGTTGCCACACACACGCGCACACACACACACACATATATATATATATATATATATAATGAAAACTATGAAAAATACTTTCATAAAATCTCGAAAGATCAGAAAAACGTATTGAGAGTATATCGAGTGAAGATAAAGAATTCGGATTAAGTACAAATGGAAAACAATGAAAACGTAAATAAATGTGATTAAGAAAAATACCACTGCTACGCATGAATGCGTTAAAGCTACCAATTCAAGAGCGAGTATTGGTAGAAAGAAATATAAGTAGTTAAAATGGAAACGCAGTTAACACAAAGAAGTGGAGAAAAGAATTTACCTGATAGCACCTAATTCCTCGTTTGAGGATATCCGTTTTAGTATAATTTTTCTTGTATTTGTGTCAATATTTAAAAATTTTTAGTTTTCTGAAAATATTATGTTTACATATAGAGTAAAATAGTAAATAGAAAGAGTAAAGACGTAAAATGTAAACACCAATATATTGTTATATATCAAATGATACATAAACAATGAATTAAATTCAGATATATCTACTACCTGACATACAACACCTGCATGAAAAAACACTGGGATCATTTTTTTCAAAACGCATGCCATATCATGCTTAAATCGTATTGAGCAGAGAATTTTTTGTAAGGATTATCACAAAACAATATCAAAGTGATTGAATTCCTTAATAATAACAAAATGATACAATGAAAACTACGACTTTCAAGATCTTTTCGACGTATTTCAATAAATAAATTGTAAAGGTATAATGAACTATTTCTAGATCTTAAAATCTTTTTAAAACACACTATCTTTCTGTAGAGACCTGTAAATCCTGCATATTCTATATCTTATCTACGGAGAAAATTTAACACAAATAAAAGGCATCCCACAAGTTAACAAATTGTCATCAACCAATAAGCTTCTTACCTTCATTTTTTCTTCGAGAAAGGATTTTGTTTTAAAGCTTCCCATCAGCCTTCTTTATTAACGATATAATAATTTTTTTATTTTGAACTTTATTTGCAATACCATCTCCAGAAAAACTCAAACAATTAAAAAACAACATGTAATCTCCAGTATTTTTCTAGATTTATTGAGACTACAAAAACGACTTAAAAATTGACATTCGCCAAGAAAACGAATTCATTTAACATCAATAAACTATTTTTTGGAACTCTTATTTATTATAAATTTTTAGCAAAAACACAATAATCAATCAACTATATAAGAGATCAAATAAGTTTTGCCCACTTACTAATTCTGCCAAAAAGAATTATGCATTTTAGAAATACCTCAACATTATAAAATCCCCTCCTCACTTTATAGAACACGTCAATGGATTTAAGATGTAGTAAAGTTGTATGAGAGATTTGCCAGTATAATCTTCCATTAGGAAGTCCTCAATCGATAAATATCTGATATTTTACTTCAGCATCTTCTAGTATTTTCTGGTTTTCTCGTTTACTGATTTCTTTCACTATTTCCTTAATTCCTATCGTATCAATCTTCATCTAATGCTTATCAGTCAACATACGCTCCCCTGCAGTACAGCCATAAAGTGCTCAAGAAACTTGAACTCGATGTTGTACCCCTGTCCAGGTCTTGTACTGGCCCTCCAACAAACACTCTGCGTCAACTCCACCCTTCCTGGCTACATTTCATTCTTCTTTGTTCTAATGTTATATCATCAGTACTTTGTTAATTATATTAAAACTCCTCTCTTTGTTTTTGGTTTGAGGATTTGGATGAAAATCGGTGTTTAGCCTTACGTATGTAACTGATTCAAGAAAATGTCACTTTTATATTTTGTAATTCACAATAACTTCGTCCCTGAAGAGACGTTATTGTGCTTTTTATTCATGATTTTATGCTCTTTCATTTTACGTTATCCTACTCTAACTATCCCCACCCCCTTTTGATTTGAGCTTTTAGCGCATTCATTACGTATGTGATATATTATATATATTTTCCATATGTTTCTATTCGCATTTTATCTTTACTCGGATATACTTTCATTCGTTTTTTTCATATCTTTTCGAATTTAGTATGAAAGTTTTTATTTATCTTATTTATAATTATAAGGTTGATAATAAAGCACAAACCGGAACTTTCCTCATTTTTTTTAAAAGAACTTCAGTTATTTTTTTCTATTCATTTTTCTTTTAGGTAAAAATAAACATTACATTCAGATACCAGTCTTAACTTCCCGAAACAGCATGCAGGAAGACCCAGAGGCAAGATCAAGACAAAATCAAATCTAACTACAAAGCCCAATCATCTATAAGAATTAAAACACTCGATATAAATTAACCTAAATCAATCAAAATCCAATAGAAGCGGCGAGATTTGCTTAAAAGCAAAAATGGAGACTCGTTTGCAACTAACGTGACACTATTAGGGCAATTACTATCGTTTGGTCAGCATGTATGGGACGCTGGCGAACATTTTACTCTGCTCACCAGTAAGCAGATGAATTAATCTGGCGTGTTGCTTCAGATCCGCAGGCATCAATATGCGTCTGCGCTGTCGCGTATCTAACGATTCTCGATGGATATTCGATTACATTTGGAATGGCGTGGGAATTTATTCACAATTCAACGAAACTAAGACTTTAATAACATTACTGCGGCCTTGAGAGGTTTTCATCTTCCCCTATCTTTTCTCCCCAGGTTATTGCCGGAGCTGTCATTTAAGCTAGCATTTAATCATATATCTTTTAATTGTTGTCCCTAGAGGTCAAGAAATTAATATTTGCCGACTTTATATCACATTGCATTCATGGGTCTGGAAAATTTATCACTCCTTATATTAATGCAATAATGCGTTTCTACTATCATATATTTTTTTATGGTATTTCATTTATAATTTGAATAGGTTGTCAAGGATATCCATTGGGATGAATCTTGGAATCTATAATAGAGATTTTAGGTAAAGGCATGCAGATGAAAATTATTTGTCTAGGATAATTTTCCACATCACTTACTTGCTCTGTAAAACAAAATAATAAATTAAAGATTGAAAAATCCATACCAGAAAAAAAAGTTGCTTATACTTTTCACAAGCCATGCAAAATTACTTTATTGCCAGGGCAACTAAATCCCAAACTATAGTTAATTAATTATTTACTTAAGATTTTAATCATGATATAATAAGCAGTTTTAGGAACGTTTTGTTACAGTTAGCTTTAACAATTCTTAATCTATCACAGTATCTATTCTAAGCTTTGCTGGTTTAGAAGAATTTACTAAACATTTAAGAGAAACTTTCAGTTCTTGTTTATAGATCTGCTGAGATTTCTTCTCTAATAGTACTATATTCAGTAAAATGTTATATGTTTAATATTTAACTGGTGATTAGTAATCTAGTTTAAAATGAATTTTAAAATTTATTATATTATAGTAATAACTATTCATATACTTAACATTTGTGAGATTTTTTAAAATAAATATAGAACATCAGAATTCGGGACTTCTTGTACTCCTGCGAAAAGTGGAAAAATAAGTCGAATCCGCGTCAATACATACAAGAAGATTTTCTTTTTTCTGCTTTTCTTTTTGCTTCTTAAAGTATCGAAACTACATTCGGAGACCTTTTTTTTAATATAATTTTGTAAACATATTTTTTAGTACCATTTATTGCTACATTTTGAAACTCAATAAATCACTTAGAAAAAAAAAGTTTAATGATCTAAAATATTTTTAAAATACTTTGCCTTTTTTAATTTGATTCCATTTTTTTTCGAGCATCTCGTCAAAAGAAATAATCAGAATGATGAATCCTCAAATTTTAGACAATCTTCAACTATTGAAAGCTGGGTCCTGCAGAAGAAAAGTTTGCGATATCTCTAAAAAGCATATATATAAATTATCAGAGTTTTAAGGTGTAATCTTAATTTTTTCAAGAATTGGCCTTTTTTCAACTTAATAAGTATAACTTTTTTTAATGGGCAGTTATTTGAGCATAATTTTGGTTTCATACTCTAGACGTATAATAATGTCTATAATATCTATACCAAAATTGGACACGGATGACTTTTAGTTAATTTGGTAGTATCGTGTTTGAAAAGGAAATTTTTAGAAAATCCTGTTCAAAAAATGGTTTAAGTTTATATTTTAATTTACAATGAAAAAGTATTTTTATTTCATTTCCTGAGTTTTTAGGCTATCCCAGTGTGTTTGATTGCAATTTTAAAAATTTTTCATCATTGGAAATTTTTTTTGAAAGTTTACTTTGAGCCTTATGTTGTCATTATCGTTTCTATCATGTAATACCCATCGATAGATTTGAATATTGTTTCTCAGTCAAAATAACTTTACTTCGCATATATGGGCAGTCTAGAGATGCACATGATTGATAATGATCTTAAGTACAATTTATGTACTTTTTCTACGTTTTATCAACATTACATCATTAACGGAGAATCAAGATACCAATGATTCAAAAGTACCTAAATTTGCAACAAGTATCAGAAGATAAAGAAATTCACACGAAAATCTTTCAAAATAATACCTGGTATTGGAAATAGTATATAAAACAATAAACAATAAAATTAATATCTTAAGTAAAAAACAATGAAAAATGCTTCTTTGAATGTATTTTACCTCTCATTTCAGCGAAGTTCTATAAATGTCTCTAATTTCACTTCTGATCATCTGTAGATGGTAAAAAAGCTGTTTTTGAAACTAAAAACAATAGGCTTTCAGATTCGACATCTAAAAAAATTTTTTTGATTTTCGGTCATGGGTTTTCAGACGTATGCGGATACCATTAATTTGTTTTGCATCATGCCTGTCCAAAAGGCATGAGTGGCCTATTCTTGTATTCAAAGGGTTCAATTAAGTTTGAAGGAGTGGAAAAACATGGCAATTTTATGTTCTCATGCACTGTGACGCTGATATATTTAACTAAGTTGATGGTATGAAAATATGTAATATATATTTTCTGATTACATGATTTTTTAAACATTATCAGATATCGAAATAATAAAAAACGTATACCCACCCTTATGATTATTTAAAATGTAACTATTTTTATACTTTTAATACAAAAAATAATTAATTTTGAAAGTTAGAAGAAGTATATTAGCTGCATAATAGTCCGATCTTAGTATATAACTCAGATGTGTAACAAACTTAGCTATGTATATGAGAATTGATGGGTGTTAAAATTTTTAAAATATCAGATGTAAGTCTTTAAATATATATACATTTTAAGAAAAGAGTTGAAATTCTTCTATTTCCTTCTTCATCTTTACTTTTGTCTGCTTGATTATGATTTGCTGATATTGACGGCCCGTTAAATTAAAATCTGAGAATTCAGATTTGTTTGTCCTAAGCTATCATAGTAATTGAGATTTTCCACCAAAATTAACGGCAGCAAATAAAATACTTGACTAAGTTAGCATTATTTCTTTTTCTTTCGGACGAAATATGACAGAATCATTCGCAAAAATACAAAACTATTTTATGAATTTTGTTTCAATCTGAAACTAATCAATAAAGCATAAAAGTTTGTTCTATGTTCTCTGGGTCAGTCTGACAATGGATTCAATCAGCAAAAAAATATTCCAAATATTTTTGACTATTCTATATGTTTCTATTATTTTGTTCAAACAATATAATACATAGTTGAAAATTCTTCAACAATCTTTGAGTAAAGTTAACTATTAATAAATGCTTGGTGTCATACTTCGTTAATGCTTTAGTTAATGAGTAGTATATTAATTCCTCTTTATTAGTAAACATCAATTCCAAATCAAATTGCTTATAAATTTTCGGTTTTTACGCAGTCACTTACTACGCTATCCGTTAGCATGTCTTTATTCTTCTTCAACGAATTCATTAGGGTGCTTAAGAATATTCCTCTTTACTTCAGAAACAAGCTTTCTGCCATTTCATATGTACGCGTCTGAGTCGCCCGATACCTGAACTGACATTACTATGGGTTATTGCTTTTCCTTAAAATGGAGGTTAATAATGCAGGGAATACCAGAACACATTTTTGATGCTTAATTTCTATAGAAACCTTGACAAATACCTCAGCTAATGAAAAAAAAAAGATATGCTGGTAGTAAAGTAATTAAGGTTCATGCCTTGATACTTTATAGTTCTAAGAAAAAATTAGGTGATTCTTATATTGGCAAACAAATTCTGATGTATCAATGCAATTATGTTATTTTAAAGTTTTTTATTTAATCTTTTTTATCTTTCGCAGTTATTTTTTTTACATTGGGTTTTGGTTCTGTTATTTACTAAATAGTTTATTCATTAATTTCTGCGTAAAGCCTTCCACTAAATTGGGGACTTCTTTCACTATTGGTATCTGCAAAAGAAGCAAAACGATATGAACAAATTTTAACTTATTGAAAACAAAGATTAGAGAAAACCAAATGTAATTCCGTTAGAATTGATTTTAAATATCCGTGAAAATGAGTTAGGAATTTTAAGTCTTAAAATTAAATTTTGCATCAGAAATTACAGCATTTTTTTAAAATCAGAAGCAAAACTAAATAAATCGGTTTCAAATAACTACTTTATCAGATTTAGTCTAAGAATAATTAGTTTTTTTACTATTTCTTGAGCAAACTAATTGCATAAAATAAAGAGGTTAAAAGAGAGGGAATTATGTAGCAAGGGCAATCCTGGGATAACTATTTATCAATGGAAACGCACTATTGAGACTTATGATTTGCTATATTGACTGTTGTTTATATATCCAAACATTCTATCAGTTGATTTCTGTAAAAAGTTTCTATACAATGACTTTTAATGGGAAATCATTTTATTAGGGAATCGAGTGATTCCAAATGCTGCTAACTGTAGGCATGGCACTTGCAGAAGATGAACACAGCGAGAGAAAAAATAATGCAACATACAATGATATCGAATAGAATTTTTAGTAGTAATATATGTTTATAATGAAAGAAATATAACTTTTCAATAGTATCTTTTATGGATTAATATTCATTTCACATGTGTGCAGCTGGGACCTGATTATATGAGTTCACTTTAAATCCTGGCATCCTAGCGCCTCTTAAGTCATCCAGGAGTTTGGACATGGAGGATCACAGGATCCAACACTGTCTAGTCCTGCCACAAAATTAAGAGAGTCCGTCCAGAATCAAACCGTCCGTTGATATTTTCCTTAATCCTAGAGGGACAAATTGTGCAGCACAAACTCAGTGGGTTAAATAAAGCAGTGAGTGTTCTATATAAAAGCACGGGAAAGGTTTAAGACATAAATTTTTAGGATAACTATATAAACGATTTTTCTCAAAATTTTTGGTCATTCACTGAGTATACCAAGTAAGTGATACCAAAAAAAACTTTCGTCAGAGATTTTCACCTGAAAACCTTTGTTTCTATCTATCTTGTTTCGCCAGATCTGCCCCAATTATGTCCCAGGTTCTCAGGTCTCTTATAGATTTTAAACCCTCTTCTTGAACAATTGCAAAATAATGTGTGATACATTAAGTTACAGTTTTATTTCGACGAAGGTTTCTGTTTCAGCGACGTCACTCGGATAGCACAGCTGTTTTCCGCTTTGAATTTTACGATAAACTAGTTTACATGCTCTTACGTATTTTGTTTTGTTGCCTTGTATTACATTACCACATTGACGTGTAGACGTTGCTTCGACTATCAGTAGCAGATGATCCTTCGAAAGACCACTTTTCAGGCTTTAAACACTTCCTCGCTGTTTTTTTTTGGTAATGTTACCTCTTCTCGGGAAAATGGTAGTTATTCTGTCAAATTCATCAACCACAGAGTGTTTTTTAGGAAGCTTTCACTGTAACATTCAGCTTCGATAATTTCTTGTTAATTTTTGGCTAGCTCTTCCTGATTATAAGCACAAAGTTTACCTTTGTCTTTTAAGAAAGAAACAGACATAAGTTCTAGTAATATATAACTGAAAAAAGAGCACCTATTTCCTGATTCTAGGCGTTAGCAAACCAAAACGTCAAAACTTTTGGCCTCAACATTTAGTAGATCATTTATAATGAAGGAAACTATATGAGTTTCGCAAAATATTCGCAAGGAAATTCAATTATTTCATTATAGGTTACAGGTAATTCTTTTCAGGAAAACCTAGTGTGGTATAACGCAAGTAATATACTAAAACTCAGAAGTTAAAATTAGGCTTTGACGTTTTTCTCTCACGGAAAAAACACGATGAATTCTTATGGTGCTCATGATTAAAGCACATATTAAGGTACATTCTAAATGACTAACCTTGACATTTCTACAAAATATCAACAACCACAACCACTACCAATACATGGGAAGCACGGCGTACTGATCGAACAAACTCAGTTGGCAATACGTAACTTCCCGTCTACTGGCAGCATCCCCTGTAATTCCTCTTTTTCTTTTAGGCATCGGAAAAAGCGAGAATTGAACAAAGCAAAAATAGTAACTTCCAAATATCAGCTTAAAATAGAAGCTTCTACAAATATTGAAACTTGATCAAATCAATGAATAATGATTAAAATCACTAACATAACTAATCTACATCTTTCGGAACATAACTTTACAGAAACTAAACACCCCTTTTAATTTCGTTAAAATGATTGGTTGGACGTTATATCACGGGATAAAAAAAGAATTTATACACTTTCAACAATATATTTTTTTTTATTTCTCTCAGCGTCATTTTTTTATTGTTGCTGTAACAATGTTCTTTAAAGTAAACGACTTCAACAATAAAATAAATTTTGAATTGCGCTGTAACAATGAAAAGTATTGTTATAAAGTATCCGAAACAATGAAAAGTATTGTTGTAAATTAGTTTTTAATTAATATCTTTTCAACTATTTGTAATTTCGGAATTTAAATGACCGAAATGGCTTCCCTGGATTATTCCCCATCTTTTGGTACTTTCCGCACGCTTCTCCGTTTTGCGGTTCGTGAGAAGATAGCCGGACATACATACATACATACATACGTTTGTTTACCTTCGAATTTTAATAGAGTAGACTAGCTGCATGACCCGGCGTTGCACGGGCAATCTTGAATAATGGGATATTCCCGGGCGGAGACAAGTGAGATCACGTGAGGCCTTCGGATCCATATTTTTTCATATGCCCGGCTCCGTTTTTTTTCAACAAATATTGTCACTTACTTTCTCCCAGAAATGTAAACATTCTTTCAAATCTAGTCTTTTTATTACTAATTTTCATATGCCCGCCTCCGATTTATTTTTTTTACATATATTGTCGCTAACGTAAACGTTACGTTCCCCCCCA
>BGPR01001019.1:32996-78558 GCA_013235015.1 Araneus ventricosus | reverse complement strand
TTTTTTTACATATATTGTCGCTAACGTAAACGTTACGTTCCCCCCAAAACGTATTCTCTTTTCTTTGTTCTTCTGTTTCTTCGGCTCTTCTCTGCTGGCTACGTTGTGCCATGTCTGATAATCGGCTATTTCTTTGTTCTTCTGTTTCTTCCGCTCTTCTATCCTGGCCACGTTGTGCCATAGTTGACAATCGGCGGCTTCTTTCTTCTTCAGTTTCAACAACTCTCCTTTCACGTTCTCTAATTGCCTCCCGTCTACTGGCAGCATCCCCTGTAATTCCTCTTTTTCTTTTAGGCGTTTTTTTCGTTCGGCGTTGCACCGGCTAAATCGAATAATAGCTGAGGTCACGTGAAACATGCCTAATGTGTGTTATAATATTGTTGAAGTGTGTTGTATTAGTGTTTTCACCTTCTGCTTCAGCTGGGTGTAGATAAGAGGTCCTGTGATAAATTTGGTCATGAATTCTGAAGCAATACGCTCCTCTCCCTGTAGACGGTACAATCTGTGCACCCATTGAAGCACTGGTACGACCTTATGTTATTTTTGAAATGCACTGATAATTCATCGGAGCCATCCATCAGTGCTTTCATTTCCACTGGATAAACTGAATCCTGCTCAATTACATTTCCATTATGACAACAATGAGTGTAAATTCCTCTGGTATTCTTTTCATCCCGGAAATACAACCCTCCGCATTTCAGACAGAGATTGTCCATTTCTCCAAAGTTGTGTTCTTCAACAATAGGGTAAAGAACAGTTCTAGCTGCATAAAAAGTTTGTATCTGATGGTGATTTTGTCCTTCAATAACATTTAGACGGCGTTCTCTTGCATGTTGTAGCATGGCTGACAATCGGCTATTTCTTTGTTCGTCTGTTTCTTCAGCTCTTCTCTCCTGGCCACGTTGTCCCATTACTGCCAATCGGCTATTTCTTTGTTCTTCTGTTTCTTCGGCTCTTCTCTCCTGCCCACGTTATGCCATGTCTGAAAATCGGCTAATTCTTTGTTCTTCTGTTTCTTCTGTCCTGTCCACGTTGTGCCATAGTTGAAAATCGGCGGTTTCTTTCTTCGTCAGTTGCAGCAACTCTTCTTTCACGTTTCATAATTGCCTGCTGTCTACGGGCAGCATCCCGTGTAACTCCTCTTTTTCTTTTAGGCATCGGAAAAAGCGAGAATTGAACAAAGCAAAAATAGTAACTTCCAAATATCAGCTTAAAATAGAAGCTTCCACAAATATTTAAACTTAATCAAATCAATGAATAATGATTAAAATCACTAACATAACTAATCTATATCTTTCGGCACATAACTTTACAGAAATAATACACCCTTTTTAATTTCGTTAAAATGATTTTGTTGGACGTTTTATCACGGGATTAAAAAAAGAATTTATACACTTTCAACAATACATTTTTTTATTTCTGTCAGCGTCACTTTTTTATTGTTGCTGTAACAATGTTCTTTAAAGTAAACGACTTCAACAATAAAATAAATTTTGGAATTGCGCTGTAACAATGAAAAGTATTGTTATAAAGTATCCGAAACAATGAAAAGCATTGTTGTCAATTAGTTTTTAATTAATATCTTTTTCACTAATTAAAATTTCGGAATATAAATGGCCGAAACGGCTTCCCTGGATTATTCCCCATCTTTTGATACTTTCCGCGCCCTTCTCCGTTCGGCGGTTCGTGAGAAGATAGAAGGACATACATACATACATACATACATACATACATACATACGTTTGTTTACCTTCGAATTTTAATAGAGTAGATTATTTTGTTCAAACAATATAATGCATAGTTGAAAATTCTTCAACAATCGTTTGGTAAAGGATTAGACTATTAATAAATACTGGCATATCAGATTAATACTTCTAAGCTGATTAATAGTGAGTATATTATTCCTCTTTATAGTAAACATCAATTCCCAAATCAAACCTTCTTATAAATTTTCGGGTTTACGCAGTCATACTACACGCTATCCGTTAACATCTTTATTCTTTCTTCAGCAATTCATGGTGCTTAAGAATATTCACTCTTTAACAACGAAACAGCTTTCTTTGCCATTCAATGATAAGCATCTGATCGCCCGATACCGCCCGAACTGTCATTATAGGGTTAATTGCTTTTCCTTAAAAATGGAGGTTAATAATGCGAAATTTACCAGAAAGCACATTTTTCATGCTTAATTTCTATAAACTTAGCCTGAAATACCTCCAGCTAATGAAAAATAAAAGAATGTGCTGGTATAAGAAGTAAATTAAAGGATTCCATCCTTATACTTTATAGTTCTAAAGAAAAATTAATGAGTTATCTTAGCTTGGCAAAGCAAATGCAGTGCTATTAATGCTTATGTTATTTTAAAGACTTTTGTTTAATCCTTTTTATCTTTCCTGATTATTTTTTACATTGGTTTAGTTCATATTTATTTTAAAATAGTTTATTCATTAATTTCTTGCGGTAAGCCTTTCCACTAAATTGGGGACTTCTTTCTCCCTGACTGGTATTTGTAAAAAGAAGCAAACGATATGAACGAGAAATTTTAAACATTGGTAAAACAAAATTAAGAGAAAACGAAAGTAATTCCGTTAGAGATTTGATTTTAAATATCCCGTAGAAAACTAATTAGAATTTTAAGTCCTTTCAAAAATAAAATTTTGCATCAAGAAATACAGCAATTTTTTTAAAATCAGAAGCAAAACTAAATAAATCGGTTTCGAAATAACTTCTTTTATCGAATTTGTCTAAGTAATTAGTATTTTTACTATTTCTTGAGCAAACTAATTACATAAAAATAAAGAGGTTAAAGAAGGATGGGGAATTAGTAAAAATTTGAGCAATCCTGGAATAACTATTTATCAATGAATCCGCTGATGACTTAAGATTGCTATATTGACTGTACTTCATTTATATATCAAACATTCTATCAGTGTTTCTGTCAAAAGTTTTTATTATATTAAGACTTTAAATGAAATCCTTTTATTAGGGAATCGCTGATTCCGATAAGCTGCTAACTGTAGGCAACTTGCAAGAAAATGAACACACCGAGAAGAAATAATAATGCAACATACAATGATATCGAATAGAATTTATTAGTAAGTAATATGTGTTTATAATGAAAGAAATATAACTTTTCAGTACAGTATCTTTCATGCAATTTAATACTCATTCACCTGAGATGGCAGCGGAGACCTGATTATATGAGTTCACTTTAAATCTGGCATCTAACCTCTTAAGTCATCCGGAAGTTTGGACATGGAGGATCACGGATCAAGCGCTGTCCTAGTCCACCTTTTAAAATTAAGAAGTCCGTCCAGAATCAACCCGTGACACAGTGTGTTATTTTCATAATCTAGAGGGACAAAATTATTTAGCTCAAACTCAGTGGGTTAAATAAACGGTTAAGGTTTTCTATGAAACATAAAAGCACGGCAAAAGTTTAAGACATAAATTTTAGGATAACTATAAATGACTTTTTAAATTTTTTGGTCATTCACTGAGTATATCCAAATGGACACCATTGATAAACCAAAAAACCTTTCGTCAGAGAAATTTTCACCTGAAAACCTAGCTTGTATCTATCTTGTTTCGCCAGATCACAACCCCACTTCAAAATTATGTCCCGAGTTCTCAGGTCTCTTATAGATTTTAAGCCCTCTTCTTGCACTTTGCGCAATCGCATAATAGTGTGATACATTAGTGATTGCAATTTTCTTTCTACGAAGGTTTCTGTTTCAGCGACGTCACTCGGATAGCACAACTGTTTTTCCGCTTTAATTTTACGATAAACTGGTTACATGATCTTACGTATTTTGTTTGTTTGCTGCCGTATTACATTACATTGACGTGTAGACAAATTTGCTTCGATTATCAAAGCTAGCGATTAGTCTTCCGAAAGACCACTTTGTTTCAGGCTTTAAAAACACTTCCTTACTGTTTTGTTATTGTAGTACCTCTTCTTGGAGGAAAATGACCCAATTTATTCTATCAAATTCATCTAACCACGAAGAATTGTTTTTTAGAAAGCTTTCACTGTGGATGTTCAACTTCGACCATTCTTGTTCAAATTTTTGGCTAGCTCTTCTGATTATAACTTTTAAAGTTTTTAAACTGTCTTTTGAAAGAAACGGAGCACCAAGTTCTAGTAATATATAACAGAAAAAGGCACATATTCCTGATTCTAAGGCGTTAGCAAACCAAACGTCCAAAAACTTTCGGCGCAACATTTGAGTAGTCATTTGTGAGTTTCGCAAATATTCGCAAGGAAATTCAATTATTTCGTATAGGTTACAGGTAATTCTTTCAGGAAAACACAATTACGTATTGGTATAATGCGAAGTAATATACTAAAACTCAAGTTAAAATTGACTTCGACGTTTTCCTCGCACGGAAAAAACTACGAATTCTTATGGTGCCCATGATTAAATTAAAGCACATATTAGAGTACAATCTAAGTAAACTAAAATTGATATTTCTACAAAAATAATAACAACACATAACCACTACCAGCACATGGAAGCACGGCGTACTGATCGAGCAAACTCAGACGAAAGACAAGAACTCTTAGAATTCTTGACAGGCAGAACTTAGGTAGCCAGCCAGTCAGACCCTATTTTCTACTGTTCGGCGCGATTTCTTGGAATTTCAACCATAGTCCAGAAAATATTGTTTGTTGCCTTTGCAAATAAACACAAATTTCACCTACGTAGAAAGGTAAGAAAATTGCCTTTTGTCCTTCTAGATTACGAAAATTCCACACTGTGCGTCGTGTGGTTTCAAAACGGGGCGCTAATATTGCTAACATTAAACAAAAACTGAACTGTTTTGCCTTGAAACATTAAATTTCATCTCACCATTGAGTTGAGGAATGCTATGTTTTATATTAAATGTGATTTTTTCAAATATTTGAACTGTTTCTAATAAAGTTTTTCTGCTAGTTGGACAAAATTTCTTTGACTGAAATTGAGTACAGTGTGTTTGCATGATTCATTTATGAAATATAAATTGAAATTTTCAAAGGAAAGCACAGATTACCTATCTTAAGATACACATTTAATCAATTAAAGTAATAGCCATTATACCGTTCCAATCAATTAAAAATATTTAATCAATTACGGTTTATTGGCGGCCGAAAATTCTTGTGTCGTAGTACGTTGCACACATGTAACCCTTCTACACTTCCCGTGCAGTTGGGTTCTGTCTCAATGTGTTACGTGTAACGAAAGTCTGTCATACGGAAATTACTTAACTTCGTTTGTGTTATTAAAAATCTTTTGGAGCTGCACGTTAAGAATATGTAGTATAACGCTTATCGTCATGTATTTTAATCATAAGTTAGGAGTTGAGGAAACCAGATCAATCATTTATGAATACCCTGTATATTAGGTCGAAAAAAAAATCGAATTTTTCGAGTTTCGAATTCAAATAGGGCGCAAAAGTTGTGTATTACCATTCTAATCAACGAAAAATATTTAAAAAATTTAATTTTTAATCTTAAAATCTTCAAGGAGTCTAAAGTTTCGAAAAAATGACAAAAAATCAACAATTTTTAAAAAATCGTCGAAAATGTCGATTTTTCGAGTATCGAATTCTAACAGTGCTCAAAAGTTGAGAATTACCATGCTAATCAAAAGAAAAATATGGAAAAAAATTATACTTTTAATCTTCAGTTCGCAAAAAGAGAGAGTTTAAAAAAATGACATAAAACAGCAATATTTAACTCTACACAAAAATATTACAGGCTACAGATTTTTGTTTCTAATAGCGTCTAAGTAATTCATTTTAGTTGCCTGATGACTGAAAAAATATATTTAAAAAACATGCACTACATTTTGAGTTTGAGAAAAAGGCCCGAAGTTTTAGAGTTTAGATGAAAAATGGAGGTTTTTAAAGTTTATCAAAAAAGTTTATTACGGTATTCCTGTCTCGTTTCCAAATCCGTCCGTCAAATATTGTCCGAAACATAGAAAGATTGCATTTTATAATTTAGAATACCGCAATGAATTTATTTGTTATACTGTAGAAACCTCCATTTTTCAGCTAAACTCTAAAATTTGGGCCTTTTGCGCGAACTCAAAATGTAGTGCATGGTTTTTAAATATAATTTTTCTGCCATGAAGCAAGTAAAATGAAGTAATTTGACGCTATTAGGAACAAAAATCTATAGACTGTTAAATTTTAGAGGAGAGTTAAATATTGTTTTTGTATTTTTTTACAAATTTTAGGCTCTATTCGCGAACTGACGATTAAAAGTATACCTTTTCCATTTTGTGCCTTTGATTAGCATGGTAATACACAACTTTTGCGCCCTATTAGAATTCGATACTCGAAAATTCGATTTTTTTTCAACCCACCCTATTGTATAGGTGCTCAGTGACACTTAACAAATTAACATTCTTCTAGTAATCTTGAGAACAGCAGACCTAGACCCACTCCCTCCCGGAAAAAGGCAATTTTTTCTCGACGAGGTGCCTTCTTTGACCCATGTATGCACAATCTTACAGAGCTATATTAACAATCTTAAACCATAAAATATACAATATTGGATACCTACATTATGCACAAATTTATCTTACTATGATCTTATCTCTCATTTTTTGTGAGGCTTATTTACACATACCTTTGTTTGCAATCAGTATCAAAAAATTTCAATAAAATGTCCCACCATTACCAAAATGATTATGGTGCTAAACTCGCCATTTTTATGGTGCCAAACTCGCCATTTTTATGGTGCCAAACTCGCCATGTACTCGCCAACATATTGCAACCATTGAAACGATCTTCATGAAACGGAATAAAAAATAAATTTTACACATACATCGTTTTCTTATAACTCAAGGAAACTTCATTCCAAATTCAAAGAAAATCGAACAATGTGTTTGGCCATGACTGCGCAACAATCAACAGACAGATGAAATGTTGAACGGTCGAAATGAAACATAGATCTCGATTAGCTCGGTCAAAAAATGTGTAGAATTCCTCTCATAGTATCCAAATATCCTTCATTCATATTTTGAAAGTGCTTCTGAATACTGCCTGTTCACAAATCGTATATATCAAATTCTAGCAATAAATGTATTGCGTTCTGGCAATTATGTGTGTTTTACTTCACTTTGCTCGATTTCTCTAACTTTTGAAATAATCGAAAACTGTAGAACTGAGTTTTTGAAGTGACTGAAAGTTTTTGAAAAACCAAAAGATTTTTTACCAGCTCCCAATGAATATGCATTCACAAATAATTCGTGGTTTCTGTTTCAATATTTCTTGCTCTTCATAACTTAAATGTTAAATGGTGTTATTAATTGAAACTGATATGGAGAGAAAGGGCGAATTATTGATTTCCTTATGTCAAAGGAAAGTTAAATTATTCCTTTCCTTGGAAATACCATGCAGCTCATACTTATTTGTATGTTACTCAATTAGCTTAATGAGACGATTGTCTCAAACGATGACTTAATTTTCATGAATAATTAATAATTCAAAACCTACACTGTTTAGAAGAGATTGCCGTTCGATAAAAATTAGCACACTCCACAAAGATTTGAAAATTATTGAAATGCTCAATACAGGATGTAGCAGGATATATTTCCTTAAAAGAAAGAACAAAATAAAAAGGAATTTCCCTAAAAGAAAGAATAAAATAAAAGGAAAAGGAAAGAAATCTTGCAGGGATTTTAAAATGCAGAAGAACGGTTTATGCTTCGTCTGAAAATATTTCGTTTTACAAAATTTCAGTCAACAAACCTTTTTCCTGATGAATATGCAACGAATTAATATGTCTATGAATAAAACATAGCTAATAAAAGTGAGTTTCAATTCCATCAATGGGAATTGAATGCTTTTCTCGGAAGATAATAACTTTTGTTTCCTGGAATAATTTTTCGACTTGTCTTTATACGAATGTCTAAATAGCATACAAAACTAAAGAATTTTTCGTACGTTGAGTTTCTAGAAAATATTTGTAATGAACAAGAATTGAACACTTCCTCGCGAAATAACAATTACCTGCTATAAGGAATGTATGTTGTCACACGAACGCAAACTAGAATTCTAAACAAGAATTCTGAACGAATTTCAGAGGAATTTCTATTCCGAGATATCTTTATCTAAAACACTATTCCTCTTAATAATGTAATAGACAAATTTTATCTTGAGATTCTTGCTTCTTCTTTTCATATATGTATATACACATTTATCCTCTTTATTTCTGTGGACGTATCTGTACTTGAAAGGTGGAACATCTTTTTAAACTAGTAGAAATTTGTTCCAATATTTTTGTATTTAACTAGTGATTATTGTAATATTTTATCAAAATGAATATTTTCAAGTACATTAAAGATTTACAAAAATAATTTAATATGGTTTTAAGTTCTGAAATAATAAGGAATATTAATGATTCCTTCTATTTCTTTAAATTTTCTCAGACAATTATCAGAAATGTGATATGATAACGAATTTTGATTAATAAACTTTAATACTTATTAAAATATTAAAAATTAATTTTTGAATGATGTACAGAGAATATTTCTCGCTTTACCGTTTTTTTCTGGTGTATTTCATCATTAATTAGAATTTCATCTGTCTAGACAAAATACAATTTTTAAAAATATGAAGCTTAAGACAAGTAATTATTCCAACCAGAAATCTAATTAGTCTTTTAAGCATTTACCTTTTAATTCAAGATAATCATAATTTAAGAATGAATACTCTTATTCTTTTCGCAAAAATTTTGACTGATGTAGTGAAAATATAAAATCGCATTTTTAACATTCGCAAAACATAATTAATTTAAAAAACTAAATGTTGAAAAAATGCCAAGGGCGAAGGTCTTACGGGGGTGGCACCAACCCAAAGTTTTACCCTTTCATAGGCAAAACGACACTGCTACTATACTACCCTCTAACATAGGAAAAAAGAGACTTATTCTTTACATTTACCGGAGTCCTCATACTGTGTAGTTAAAACACTGTTAGTTAGTTAGCTAACGACTTTTAACAGTATCTTCTTACACTATTTAAAGAATTTTAGAGTCTTTGTGAATTTTTTTAAAAAAAATTCAAATCTCAAATCAAAGAAAATCAAATTAAAATTTGTCACATAAAAATTAGATTAAGTCTAATAAGTCCAGTAAATCCGTCAGAAAATAGGGGTTTGCTGTGCAAAAGGTCGGGTAGTTTTGATTTTTGGATATGTTGTTAGTGCTGGGCGTGTGTCGTAAAATCCAAGTTTTCGACCTCGTCGCGCCAAGGGCGCCACTTGAACAAAACATCAAAATTTTGGATCTTTTCTAACTTTTTTCACAATATCTACAGAACGGTTGGTTTTACAGAAAATATTAGCTTTCACAAATTTAAAGTAGAGCAAATTTGTCACAGTTTGAGCCCAAAATCATCTCTGTAACTTAAAAAGTGACCGAGACACAAGCTTCCAAAAAATCACGATTTTCTCAAAAATTTATGAAAATTATTATTTTTCGTCAATTTTTGTTGAATATGTCCTAAACTAATGTAAGGTGGTTTACTCAACACATACCATTCCCAATAAATGATGTGCTGATGTCAATAAGCGGTGGTGTAGTAGGAACGGCGGATGTTAACTGCCACTTGTCTCACGAACTTGGTTGCGAGGGAATCTCCAGAATTGTTGGTGGCAACTTCGGAAACGTTAAATTCAAGCGTAAAAATAAAGTCATTACACTTGCTTCTGTTAACAACAGTGATAAAATTGGTAAAGAAAAAATTACTGTGGCCCACTAACCCTCTTCCACAGAATTTGTGTAGCCAAACAGTCAGATGAAGACTTGAAAATGCTTTTTACATTTGAACTGTCACCTTTCCCTTTGTCACTGTTTAATGAAGAGGAATGCGAAAGGAAACTAAATCGTCCCTTTTTCAGCGCTCACATCAACCAAAATCGATGCTGTCCAAGGTAAAAATAATTTTGTAGTAGTGAATGGAGGCCACTTACTTCACAAAGTTGTTTGGCAGCGGAACATGAATTTCGGAGACATTGCTAAGAGTTATCTGACATACTTACAAACACATTATGGATCGAACGTAGCCGTAGCGTTTGATGGGTATCCTTCTTATGTGACTGGAAAGAGCACCAAAAGTGCAGAACGCATTCGACGAGCAAACTTACATTCATCACATGAGATAATCTTCAATGAAGTCACATGTCCAGAAACTTCTCAAGAACAATTTTTTGCAAATGAAAGAAACAAGGTGCGTTTCATTGACCTCTAGAAAAACTTTCTACAGAAAGCAAATGTAACAGTTACACAGGCAGTAGAGGATGCAGACGTACTAATTGTTGAAACTGCTGTTTCTGCTAAATCTCACTATGACAATATCTTCGTGGTTGGTGAAGACATTGACCTTTTAGTCCTTCTAACGGGGTTAGCTCCAATAAAAGAGAAATTGTACTTCCGAAAATGTGGAAAAGGGAGGAAGCCTGATGTGTTATACTCCACAACGTCATTTAAATAAAAATTCAGCAGAATTATTTTGTTCATTCACGCTTTCAGTGGGTGTGATACTACAAGTGCACTGTTCGGCCATGGGAAAACAACATTTTGCTCTCTTTTAGAAAAAAAAACCGACACCTGGAAGAAAAAATACAAGTATTTTTCAACTCTGAAGCTACCATTGACCAAGTGGCTAAGGCAGGCGAAACTTTTCTGATTCATTTATATGGAGGTAATCCCAGAACCTCTGCATGTGATCTCAATCACTTGCGCTACACGCTATTTACCCAATCAGCAACTAAAGCAAGGTCCACTCTAGCACGTTTACCCCAACCGTAGATGCAGCACAATTTCATGCCTTAAGATCTTACCTTCAGATACAGAAGTGGTTAGGACATGAGAAAAATCCTCTTGAGTGTGGCTAGGTACCTACCCTATTCTGCCTATCCCCACGCAAAATGGAAAGAAATGCAGCTCCTGAATCCCTCTTGAAAATTATATCTTGCAACTGCAAGAAAGGATGCAACAATGCTTGTGGTTGCCGGAAAGCAGGTCTTATATGTTCTTCCCTGTGCTCTTGTTCTCTAGGAGAAGCTTGCAAGAACGTGTCAGACATGAATCTACTTGAGGACAGCATTGAAGATGAAAACGACACGCCATCATCAATAAACAACTTTATATACGAAAATATAGAAGATTTATATCTTCAGGTGAATGTAAGGACAAGGAGCAGCAGACAGAGCGTGAAGATTTCCGTCCTGGCCCGTCAAAAAGGCAAAAACTTAAATAACATATATTATATGGTTTATGTCTAACAACTACTACCCAAGTTTTAATTTTTGTTATATAAACTTAGTATATATTTTTTGAGCCTATTTAATTGTTTTATGATGTCAAAAATTTCTAAACCGTTCTTTCGTTGAAACACTGCATATCTTGAATTATAAGTCGTAGAAACATCCTATAGTGCTTTATTTATAGCAAATTTACTTGCCTTTAAAATTGATCCATATGACATTTTCTCTAAACACCTTATATTAGTTTAGGACATATTCAACAAAAATTGACAAAAATAACAATTTTCATAAATTTTAGAGATAATCGTGATTTTTTGGAAGCCTATATCTCGGTCACTATTTAAGTCACAGAGCTGATTTTGGGCTCAAACTGTGACAATTTTACTCTACTATAAATTTGTGAAAGATAATATTTTCTGTAAAACCAACCGTTCTGGAGATATTGTGAAAAATTTGGAAAATATCCAAAATTTTAATGTTTTGTTCAAGTGGCACGCAGTGGCGCGCCTTGGCGCGACGAGGTCGAAAACTTAGATTTTACGTCACACGCCTAACACATATCCAAAAATCAAAACTACCCGACCTTTTTCATACCAAAATGTACCATTTTACTGGACTAAATATGTCATATCACTTCTTTTTCAGCTAAGGAATGAAAAAGGTGTTGTAACCCAGATACCTTCTACTAAATATTCCACAGTTGGTCAGCTTCAAAAACTTCAGAAAGAATTATTCACGAAGCAGGTTTTTCGCCAGTCACATTTCCTCTGACATCATAACTTTTAATAATGCGATTATTTTCTTTAATTCGGACAAGTTTTGTTCAATCATTTTTTATACTCGCCATAAAAGGATAGGCGCATTTCGGAAAGACCACCCTGCTTTCCTGAGATATTCAAGATCAAGCCTTTTCCACTTGATTAATGGCTGAAAGCGAAGCTAAATACAAATAAGTTAAGCCTGCTTTTGAGAAAGGTGTGTCAAAAGAGAGGTACATCTTTTGTCGCAGTATTCGTCGTTCTCTACTGTGAGATCTTTTAAAAAGTTTTTTTTTAATTAATTACAGTAATTTGATTCATAAATCTAAAAATTTTGCAGTTTTTTTGGATAACTTCAGAAATTATTAAAACATAAAAATATTTTTGCATATTTGAAAAGATAGAAAATTACCTGACCAATGCTGGTGGTTTTATTGTAATGCGAATTATTAATTTTGATAATTTTCATAAACATTTAGATCTATTTCAATTGCATGCCAAATAAGACTTTCAAACGAATCGATTAGAACTGTGAAAAGCGAACGAAATAAATGTTAACTTGTTAAATTAAAAATCATTTGTGATTTATTACAGCAAAATGAATTATTGAGTGTTTACTTTTAATATCTCACTTACCTAACAGCTTCTAAACCATGATATTTTTTTAATATAGGATCTTTGATTTACACTCCAGTGTCGTTTGAATTATCGCACATTTTTGCTTGAACCATTGTTTTATTTTTGCTAAAATTATACTTAAAAAAGTCTTTTTCAATTGTGTTTGTAATCAGGTAAGAATTTCCTAAGCAATATTTGAAATGTCTCATCTTCTAACAACTTTCATTTTCAATTTAGAGGTAGCTATTTAATTTGGAAATATAATGTTTGATCATGCAGTTGAAAATTTCATCTTTGAAAATTGATTGACACTATATTATTCTTTTTTGAATATTTTTATGACTATTATTCTTGATCTTTCTAGCAACTATGTTTGAAATTCTTTTTGAAGTGTTTAATGGTATTTAAAATACCAAAAATTTATTCGAAATACTTTGCTTAAATTTTACTTGGTTTATATTACTAGCTTTGCTTTTACCAGCTGCATTTCAAATGGAACGATTTGCTTGGTTTAATGTTTTTAATTTAGAAACTTTTATTTCCAAAGATATTATTTGAAATCACTGAAAAACCATGCAGTAAACACCATTTTAATCAGGTGACAAATTTAAGCTTTATATTTCTTACCATTTTACGAACTTTCATATGCAACAAAAAGGAGATCGCCAAATACAAATAGTATATTATAAGCAAAACATCATTTAACTACTCCAGATGAAAGAAATAAAATGCAGAAGCTGTTCGCACATTTTTAGATGATTGTTATGGTATTTATAGAAATAGTTAACATAATATTTTTGCGTTCTAAATGTTCAGTCCCCTTTAAGACCGGACAAATTTTCATCCTTAAATTTAATTTTTTTTAGTTTGTAGGTAGCCTTGGATCCTACTGGTACTGTAAAAAATAATTTTAAAAATCTAGCATGCCCTCAAACGCAGGAGCGCACCAGTACAATCGTGTGAATTAGGCTTTTTCTGTGTCAACGGGAACCCATACAATCGTGCGGGTTAGGCTTTCTCTGTGTCAACGTGAACCCGAACGATCGTGCGGGTTAGGCATTATGTACATAAGCTTCACCTAATTTATTTTTCAAAGTTTAGTTTTCATTGAATATTAGTTACTCAAAAAAACAAGTATTTAATCATCGTAATAAACAATTTATAATTTATAAGAAAAAAGATATTTGTAAATAAGGAAATTACCATTTTAATGACTAAACTTTTTTACAATGAAAATTTTTGAAACAGTTCTTAGTTTTTGATAAACATAAATATACATCACATTTATCACACTCAGAACTCAGAACAAAAGTTATTTGAATAATTACTATATAAGGTATTCAAACCAGGTTTAATTTAAATTACCTGTAACTAGTATTTTAAAATTAATACTTGTACAAATAAAATAATTTATATATTTCATAGCATAGAAAAATCAAAATCTATAACATAGAATTAATTTTTCAAAAATACACATGTATATTAAAAAAATGCTGTACCTGAATTTATATGCAGCGGAACTTCTGAAATAAGGGATATTCCTGTATTTTAGAAGACAAATGAAACTTCGCGGATCATGCAGTATCTGGTTGTTCGCTTTCCATTCTTTCTTGCACAATAGAAATTGAAGCGCCGTTACGAAATGTCGGATGGCCCCCTTAAATCCCCTGCTGCTTTAGAAATTCTCCCTGTATTTCCTCTGGCTATGTCTATTGTGGGCAAATCCTTTCCTATACTGATTACATTCAAGGAAGGACCACGCATCATTTATCACGATCATTAGGATAGTCGGCATTTCCAGATGTACATACGTGATCACTGATCATAGCGTCAATTTTGACTGCTTTTGTACCTAGTTTCTTTGTCCGGACTGAATAATTACAAGCACATGTACACCAAATTCTTCTTGATTCCCCAATAGTAAACTAAGGAGGATGATAAAATTTCAATGATAGACTGAAATCCCAGTGTGGAACTTTCTGTGAGTAGTCTCCTTTGTTGCGAAGCTTTCAAAGAGATCCTTCAAAATACTTTGAAAGAGCTTGTCACATTTGAGTGATGATACGGTAAAAATGACGATGCGATTTGCGGAAGTTTGTCGAGGAATACTGAAAACCGTTGGAGGCGGTGGGATATATTTCATGAAACTCTTGAAAAGAAGCTAAAAGCAGAAAAAATTGCTTATATGTAAAATATTTCATTTTTATGTGATAGGAGATGAACCATGTATTTTTTAAGTTAAAATTTTATTTTCTTAATATAGTACTCATTTCAAGTCTTAAGGCCGTTACTTAGTGATATAGTCGAAAGAAAACAACGAGGTGTGCATTGGGTCACGCGAGAAGACCCTACAGAAAGGAAGTCGATTTTCGGACAGTGAGCTCAAATAAAGCCGAACCCGCACGATCGTGCGGGTAAACAAATATTACGCCTAAAGGGTAATTATATTAACTCTTAACTAACATTTTTTCTTATTTTTCATTTATTTCGACATTAAATTAACAATTCGTATCCAAGCAATTAAATATGTATTAATAATTAGCTAATTGTGACAGATAAATAATTCTAATGTTTCGAGCGATTTTTTTTCAAACAGATTTAACGCGATTATAATTGAAATATGAACTGTCTCTGCCGTCTTTTGAGAAAACTAGATACTATTGATATTCTGGAAACTAGAACAGTCGTTACTATCCGGCATTTATTAAATACAACTCTCCAGGAAGCAGAAATGCTAGCCAATGTCTGACCTGCACGATCGTGCGGGTTCGGTCTTAAAAGGTTAAAGCCCTTATCCTTAACCTGTCTTTCTACATCATAATTTCCTCGACAGTAACGAAGTGGTACGGGAAGAGTTATTTTGTCGTATTCCTTTTGAACCGCTTTCGAAAGTCCACAAAAGTTTGCATGTCGAAGTTTGGTTAATGCGCTTCTTAAAAGTCCAAAAGAGCAAAAACTCATTGGTGATATAGAACTATTTAGCAGGAATATCATCGAAGGGTCTTGTGGTGACTGACTCCAAGCTTGCTACTCTCCTTTAGGACGATGAAAAACATCTTGTAAATAAATTTTGATTTTATAAAATTTAACAATTTATATTTTTCACTGCACGTGCATTGTCACATTGAAGTTTTTCTCTTCTATGCATTGATGCGCGAGCGTTCTTAAAATTCTTAATTCAGATTTGTAAATAAAGTTTTTTAGTTTGCTGTTTTCCAATGTCTTCCTCATTTTTTTATTCTTTGGTGAAAGATAGAAACTTCCAACAATTAATTGCTCTTGTTCAATATCTCAATATAAAAACATAAATTTAATAACTTTATAGCACCTAAAGTCTTGATACCCATTTCTGGATCTATTTTTTTCAGAAAATTAACAGTACATTGTGATATGTGGCTGCCTGCTTTGTCTTGATGCAGTTCTACTGATTGACGACATTTCGGGTAAGGAGATAGCATTTCATATTTGAAGATTGTGGATAAAATGTGTTTATTAATGTATATTAAATGTATGTGGAGTCGATCTTAACATTTTATCCATTCTTTTTATCTTAATTTTGTCATTACATGAAAAACCAGCAACAATCACAAATCCATTAGAAAAACTTTCTTTAGATTCTTTGAACAATGTTTATGATTTTTTCTCCTCTTTGATGATAATAAATAGTTCTTTCGTTCTTGCAGTCATTTAAATAGACATAAGCTTCATCCATTGTTAGAACATTGTTCCATTTTTCTCTTTATAAACGCTTTTCCTAAAGAATTCTGAGCGATATACGCTTTAGGAACGGGAATGTGACGTGACGTAGTAGTAGCAGCGTGTTTTGCGTGCAGGGATATGAAGTGGAGAAAGACGATGACAATTGTAGTTTCTGGACTTTTTGAGATTCAAATGAGTAATAATAATTAAGCTTACAGTTGATACTGAGCATTTTAATCCTTTTGAAGCAAACATTTGGCTTAGAGGATATTCTTTTATCTTCAAATATATCACCTTTGCGCTATTCGTAGAACTGCCTTTTCTCCTTGGATACGCATTTGAGGCAATTTTTCACTTGGAGCCAAACTTTGGCGATTTTTTATTTTCCTATTACAGTATTACCTATCGTGTCTTAAGATATCGAAAAACCAAGGCTTTTACAGCGTCTTTGAATAACTGAATAATAATTCTCTTCGGAAAAGCGAAAACGTAGTCTTCTACCCATCGCTTCTTTAAAACACCCATTTTACATGCAAATAAAAATTTTAGGTAGGAGATGCTAATTGTACTTTAAAAAATGTAATTGTTGTGAAAATAATTTTTTTCGATGCACATGAATTTTGCCTACAGCGAAGCAAAATCGTCTATAAAACTTGCGAACAAACTCTTTAATTCCTGACATTTTAAAATACCACCACAAAGTAATGAAGATTCGAAACGCATTCAGACTTACTTTTCTTTGCTACAAAATTACTACTTTTTAACTTGATAGAAAACAAAAGAAAAAAATCGAATTCATGATAGATAATCAAATTCAAAGATATGCTAAAGGTTTCTGATTGTTTGTCACACTATAAGTTGATTTCCAATTACATTGTAACTTACATAAAACTTCAATTCACTATGTAAATTAAAGTCCTCACTCTTTACTTGAGATATATTTCATTTTGAATGAAATTCTGAAAACATCAACATATGAACCTCATCAAACAATATGAAACCATCAAGAAAACAGATACAATATTATTCTTTCTTCTTTAAGATAACTAGAATATCAAAGCTGTACTAAGAGTTTCTCTCATTTCTTGCTTCATTCCCAAGGCGTGTAATCTTATAAGATGATGAATTTTAATTTCCTTTATTTAATTTTAAAGTATTTGATATTTTCATCTATGTTTTATTCTACTTAAAATATTATTTTCCCCTTCAAATGTACAGGAGAATAAGATGAAAAAAATGGTGTTCATTGTTGTATTCGGTGCTTAAATTCGAAATTAATTATAAATAAAAGTAACTACGCAAAGAAATGTTTTCAAATCTGATAGTTTATTGTAAGCAAAATATCATAAAACAATAACGAAGAGCATCGAAAAAAACATAACAGTTTACAATAACTTCTTTCACAGAATGGCAATTTTCAGGAGATGGCGATTGCAGTAGAAATGCTGGGCAAAGAGGCACCAAGAAATGCTGACCCGCTTCAAGGATAAACTCTCCATTCTTTTCCAAAGTGGCATCTTGGTAAGGGAAAATAGCGAAAAGCCACATTCAGTGTTCATTTGAGAAATGGAGGACCTAAAGTACTTTTTAAGGGACACAGAAATTCTGATGCACATCTTCTTTTCTAAATTTTGCCATTCGAAATGATAAAGTTTGGAGATGCACTTTGAAACTAATATCATGGCTTAGTTGAGAGAAAGTGATTTTATATAGCCGTTTCTTTAAAAAATATGTAGGAACAACACACTTTTTAGTTTTGAAGGAGATATTCAGTTTTATGAGCTTCTCATGTTACAGTTATCGTGCCTTTTTCATAAAGGAATGTAGAAATAAATAAGAGAATAAGGTAAAAGAAAATCAGTTTTGTAACTATTGTATTTGTTTCCATTTTATTAGTTATAGAAATCAAAATGAGAAAATACATTAAAAACAAATATATTCTAAAAACCATCACTGGTCCAGCTGGTTTAATTCTGATATAAAGTTAACAGTTTATATCCGTAGAAATATTTGTGCCAGTATCAAAGCATATACCCAATCAAACTTCATTTTGGATGTTTATAGAAGATATCATAATTTGCACTCTAAAATATTTATATTTGGAACTATTCAGTTTTAATTTTTCACAATAAGATTACGTTATTTTGAATTTAATAACATCTGATACATTTTTTATGGATTTATGGATGAATTTAGTAGTGCCTATGGAAAAAAATCCAAACAATATCCGAATTTTAATTTGCAATACATATTTACTTGCTGCCTGCGCCACGTAATGGTGTAAATTACCAATTTACTAATGTGTATGAAAATTAATTTTAGTAAACACAGTTATTTCTATTAAAATGATAGTGGGAATTGTTTCAGAATAACATTATGGGCATAGATGTTTCAGAGGAACATTATGGGTATTGTATTATCTTACTAAAAACTATCCATCTGTGGGGATTTTTTTTTCACACTGCAATAGGTGTTGATGGCTAATTTATCAAAACGTTTTCTATTCGTTTCACATTGAAATAGGTTTTAATGACCAATTTAACAAAATGTTTCCTGTTCGGTTCATATTGCAATAGGTTTTGATGACTATTTTAACACTAGAAAGACTGCGTTTTCCGTAAACTTAGAAAGACTAGAAGAGGACATTTTGACCGCTCTCTTTTGATGCCAACAAATAACGCATTTTTCAAGATCTGTTTGCTAAAAAAATGTTTTTAATATATTTCGTTATTAAATTTTACATTTTCTTCACATTAATTTCCCGATAATCAATTTTCTATTGTTTCATAATATTTTTTATGTTCAAGAAAATACAATATATATGTAATCTATTCTTAATAAAATGCAAAATAAGGCACATCACACAAAGGAAATTTCTTTGAATTACACAAAATATTTTAAATCTACATCACATATGATAATAACTTTAAAAATATATACATTTAAAAATATAAATATTATAAATTGATTTACTTACATAACTTTTTCCACAGTTTCTACAAACACTCAACTTTATCACTTTGCTTGCACAAGGTCCGCAAACTTACTTTTTGCAATAACAACAAGTGTTCATACTTTTATTACGACATCAATTGATTTGACATTGTTTGCGCTTCCTGCTTAAGGCACTGGGTCTATCATCTGTACCTGGAGTGAAATCGGAAAGCGTAGATGTCTTAGAGGAAACATAATTGTTTCGTAGATCATCAACTAAATTCAAAATATATTCAAAACGCTTGATTTTCATACCAGTAATTTCCTTGTAAATTACCCAAATATTGATAGCAACTAAGTCGAGGATATTGAAAAAAAAACACGTAACGGCCATAGTCGGGCATCGGATTTAGTTGTACTTGATCTGATAGCAAGAAAGTATTCATCAAAGCCATATTTAGTCGAGTTAAAAAAATTTAATAACCTCAGGATTTTTCTTTTCATTGCATTCAACTTCGAGTATAGGGTGTAGAATGCTTAACAACAGAACATTTTTGTTTTTTTCCTTGGCATTGCGCCAAAGTAATATTATCGTTCTTGAGAACTTTCTTGAATCTCCCTTCTTGAGTTTGAATGATTCAGGTACGTCTTTCCTTTACGTTACGGAAAGGAAAGGTTCGTGAAATTTCTGTATAACATTCGTCAGATTAAGTTAGTTCACTTTCATTGCCAGGAATATATGCACCTTGCGATAAATAAGACTTTTCATCAAAACCAGAATCGATTTCAGATAAATCTTGCAATATTGTAAAAGTTTTATTTCCGACAACATTCATTCATCAATGGCTCTTCGCAATATCATGAGAGCAAATATATGACCTAACAGGCGAAGATCATCCGTAGAAATGCATATATCCCATTTGAATAGAATATATGCTTCGAACGCAAAAAGAATTGCTGAGAATTCCAGTTTTCACCCACCCACTCCATATTTACATTCCTTCTCATCAAATCACCGTCGCAAAACCAAACATTAAAAGAGTAGAAAAAACAACACATTAGACGAAACAAAAAATGGAGTAGGAAAAAAACATAGGGTGTGATGTATGTTTAACGGTCAAAATGTCCGCAGCCCAGCTTTCTTGGTTTACAGATTTATAGTGTCGATATTAACTAGCGTTTTCGCTAGTTAATATCGACTATAAATAATTCTTCTTGTACATGTTCTTCATGAATAATTAGGAAAAGTCAATGAACGAATAAGAAATCGAAGAATAAAGAAACGAAATATGAGCGTTTCAAATTCATTTGCGGTCAAAATTACCGTCCCCTGTCTTTCTAGTGTTAATGAAACATTTTCCATTCGGAGGTGATATTGTTACATGAAAAGGTATCGTAAATCTGTTTTTACCGGGCAATAAAGACAGTGCACTAAAAGATTTTACCTTCGGCATACTTCCTGGTACAGCGGATACTACACCACATTTTTAGAATTTTCCACCTCTCGTACAGCTAATCTGCAGAGTCTCTAATGACTCTGTAGAATTTTTTTCTTTTTCTTTTCTATTGCATTACCCACGTGGTGAGGAAATATTTACTATCAATGAAGGGAAACAAGAATTGATATCACCATGGGAGGATGACTTTAACTTCGAATGACATGGACATGGAGAGGACGCTTTTCTGTGTTTTTTTCTTGAGCAGGAAAATTGAAACTAATATTACCCGTAATATGAAAGTTAAAATAATGCTTTGAATTGAAATAGACTAGATAATAAAAAATATAAATACTCTTTTACAGAGGAATCATTCGTATACTAGATGGAAGTTACTAAAATTATAATCGTCTGTTAACAATTAGCTATCCATTATTAAAAATTCTTGAAACTATAGTGTGAAGTTTCTATCTATGTTCTCTTAATTAGTTCCGTAAACTTGGCTTCGATATCTGAAGTTTACTAACTCAACCGCAAATGAGGAAGCTCTTGGAGCAAAACAAAAAAAAAATTATATCAAGAAGGTATTCCCTGAATTTTCGCAAGAAAACCTCATACATGCAAATTTTTTCAAACAGTTGACCAATTTCAGCAATCAAATAAAATGTTTTCTGTAAAAAATGTCCTTATTTGAGTATCTTTTGCCTATTTATCTTCCGTTATTAACCTCATATCATAATAAAAATTTTGTATTAAAATGTTGAATGCTAGATTTAAATTTTAAGTACTTTTTTCATCGCTTCCTAGAAAAATTCAAAGATTTGTTCCTGCTGTTCTAATGTGGTATATTTTTTATGTTTCAGAAGAAAATACAGTAAAAATTAACTCTGGTTTCGTTAAAACATTTAATTTTATAATGAAATCTGTCATTAAATATTATTCAATTCCGCTGATCGGAAATTTCTCAGAATTTTAAATTTTCTATGATGGTGTGTGCTAAAATTTCTATTTTTATTTGCCTTCATGTTACAAGAAACCTGATACCGTAACACATCGAAATTTTACCATTTAGGATATATATATCATTTAAAGATCCCGTTGAGGAAAATAAACAATATTTTCACAATATAAACTATTGTTAGTTAATTTATGATTAGAAATACTCTTTTAAGGGTCTCTATTCATCTAAGGGAATAAGTCTAAGAAATCTAAAAGTTGTAAGAACGACTTAAACGTAAGATAACGGGTGAGAATTTATAGCACATTCAAAATGTTAAATCGGACCGGAAAAACAGAAAAATTCTTTACCCGCTTTTCAGGTCACTATAAAAAGAAACTTATGAACTTATGATTATGCTCTTGAACGTGCATGGCTTTAGAAAATGCAATTATTTCCTCATTAAAAAATTTGTACTGAAAATCTAGCACACAAGAAAAACGTATCGATATTTAACACTGAAAGATCAAATACTTATATCTCCATACTGTAATTGTAATATGAAAGATCAGCATATTCTGATTGTATGTGCTGCTTTTAACGCGCAAAGCTTGCAGCAATTCCAGGAAATATCAGTAAGTACCAGTAGTAGAGACCCTCATGTTTACATCTCGTACATGGGATTTTTTCCATTATTTAAAATAGCTTTTGAAATTTTATCATGGCTTTTCTCACTAATCTATGACTTTCTCAGTAATTACTTCGACTTATTTTAATTTGATACTTTTTAACATCCAAGAATTTCTCCTTTTCTGAATTATCCTTCGAGAAGAATAAACTTTTGTTTGGCTAAATATAGCCAACATACGTGCTCTTACGCCATGGAACCCCAAACAAACCATACAGAACGAATCATTAGCAAAAACTGTAGATTTCATATAAGGAATTGTATAATATCAAAGGAAGAATAATTATCTACAGATTGATTAAAGGACAATGATTGTGGGGAGAGTGAATCTCTACATTCTAATTCTACAGGTACAGTGCATGTACCGCTGATAAAGGAAAGTATATCAATCAACGGTATACGAAAGATTTTCTACATCACTACTCAGTTATTTCAGATGAATTTATTTTAACTCTGAGTGAAGTTTCAGTTTGAATGACAATTAAATATTTCGTTGCATTCACAAGTTTGCTACAGCAGTAGTGAAGTATTCCTTAAAAAGAATTTACTTCCATGTATTCTTTAACAAAATTCTAAAATGGTTCAACATGTAGAGTGAAAAATCGAACAATTTCTTCAAAGTACAATATAATTCAGACTTTAGATCATGCCACGCTTTTGCTACACATATACTTACAATATTATGAGAAAGAAAAAGTTAATAATAACATATATGTTATGTCTAGATACATTGATGACCTAATAATTTTTGCTAGAGTATTAGATTTTAAACGCTTGATGAATTTTTATCCAGAAAGTTTGAACTTATTAAAAAATAAATGAATAAACTCTTCCTGAAACAACTGAAAAGAAATGTATATCCATATTACTGAGTAAATGATTAGCACAACTATCTTCAATTTCTTTATTGGTTGTCCTAAATGAATATCTAAGAAAACGAAAAATCTTTAAATTGAATGGTATCCTCCAGTTCTTACTTTCAAATATTAACGAATCCGAAATTAAACAATGGGCAATTGAAAAGAATTGTATATCCATATTAGTGAATGAATGATTAGGAACTATCTTCAATTTCTTTATTGATTGTCCTAAATTCATATCTAAGAGAGTGTAGATGTTTAGAAATGAACAAAATATTCCAATACTTACTTTCAAATAGCTAACAAATTCGAAATTATAGCCTTTTGCAAACCTCCTAAACAAATTTCTCCTAAAGTGCACATGAAACGTTTCCTTTGCTTTTCCTTATTTTGGAATGAAACCATCATTAATTTTAAAATCAAAAGAAAAGTCAACACACTTCTTGAATAACCAATCCAAGCTTCTAGCTCATTAGTGCTTCACTTTTAAATAACGATTTGTTTCCTTTTAAATACGAGACTAATCAGACAAAAGCTTCGAGAATCTTAATACCAGTAATGTGGAAAGAAAAATCTGATAAAAGAACAAAAGAAAAAATGTTAAGTAACGAAGTGTTTATATTAGAGCATTTAGACTTTTGACTGGCGAAATTAATAACGCTTCTTCCCGATGGCTTTAATAGAGACAGTTGAAAGTAAGCCTTTTATGTGAAAAATGAAGTTGAAATTCAGAATAGTACTAGGAAAGGGTGGTTCTTCATAATCACCCTGCTGACGTAACAACCCGATCAAAGAAGACATTCACCAACAGCCATTAATCTTATTAGTTTGCCTGAGAAATGATTGGAATTCTTTTCGATTGCAGTCTGAGTTGTCTCTGGGCATATGCGCGTAGCCGACTAAGATAATTGCTTGCCTTAACAGCGAGGTGCTGCATATATAAAGTGAAAAAAAATGAAAATTTAAATACGAATACATGAAGAATGTCTATAGCGTGATTTGTAGAAAAGGTTTGGAGAAAGGCCATGCTTTATTTATAGAATTCGTATCTTCTCGCCTTTTTACAGTTACATTTTTACACCTGACCCTTAAGAGAATAAATATCATGGGTGTTTTTAAGAGCAAACCAAGAAAATTACGGTTTACAAAAAAATACATATTAAGAAAGACCAATTAATCAAAGAAATTTGCTCTCGGGGCTTGGGTACTGGAGGATCGCGAATTGAAGACACGATTTCAATAAGCATCCATCGTGGACTAGGGCTGGTTGTACGTTAGCTCCACAGGGGTCAAATGCTCTAACTTTTCTAATTACACACAACAACTATTCTGATTCGATATTTAATAATTTGAAATCACAATATGAAAGAAAATTTCTGAACTGCAACCGCTGTCCGTCCTCCAGGAGAACTCTTTTCGCCACGTTGTCTAGCAGACAGAGGTCTCTATAGAAAAATATTACCGTAGGAGGAATCCATTTCGAGTAAGTAGACGTTCATTCAATTTTGTTACATTGGCGCAATTAGCACCAAATGGGAAGTAACGTGAAACTGAGGAAAGGCCTAGAAAACGAATGATCCACTACCGCCGAAAATTGACGCCAAGAATAAAATAAAACCTCCTCCTATTTGAAATGGATTTTCCTTAACATAAAAAAGTTGTTATAAGCGACTGCCGCCAACTATTCTCGTGGCGGACAGGCAGCAATAATTATTGCTGTCTTCTTTAAATTGAAACCTTTCACATTACAAGTACAAAATAACAATCATCATTAAGATTTTTTTGTTCTCTCCAAACCATTGGTATACCAAACCGAAAAGGTTGTTTTTTACCTTGAATCCATTCTATACAAATAAAACAAACTTTGTGTGGAGCCCAAGGCTTGTCTTGATGACATAATTTCATGCCAAAATAAACGTATTAGACTTTTTAAACAAAAACGGAAATGCTTCTTTGTTGTTTTTTCACTGTATAGTTACCACAAATATAACAGAAACAATTCGGTGATTTAGCACATCCTATAGAAGCCATTGATCTCTAATGCACCAAAAACTAGAAGTAAAAATATAATGACCTATAACTCACAGGTTGGAATATAAACACATGTGTACAGCACAGAGCAAAGAAAGACACTGATTGAGGAGTAGAGAAAAGGTCAGTGAAAAGGGGTGTGAAGAAGGGGTGGAGGGCAGACACGAGCAAGCAGGAGAGGTATCCGGTTTCAACTGTCTTAAATATTGTGTTTAGTAGGCAATTTACCGATTCAGAGGAATATTATGGATTGAAATAGTTTCTTCTTTCTTGTTTAGTAGTTTAATCCACCAAATTACTATTTTAAGTCCATAAATGTGTTTATCGAACTCATAGAAATAATACTTTTTTGGTACAAATTATACTAAATTCGTAAAAAAATAGATCGTGATTTGTGATGAAACTGTACGTGATGGAATTTTTTCATTATTTTTCCAGTAATCAGCATCCAAAAAACTATAAAAAACACCTCTTGCTTTACCGACAATTTTTTCATGCAGACCTGTGTAATAAGAGAAACTGAAAATTGTTATTTCATTAAAAGCTGAAACAATATATCAGAATGACATTTCTAATTTGATTGATTGAATTAAGCACCTGGGCACTTCGAATTGGCAACAATATGTGTTCTAGACAGATTGAATATTACCATAAAATGATAAATTTACTTATAAATAAAACCTCTAAGCTCATCAGAAAAGAGTTACACAAGCAATGAGATATATCTATTTAGATTTAACTTGCATTTTGTGAAACAGAACTTTTTAAATATTAGATTTAATCAAATTTTTAAAAATGTTTATGCAGTGCCAAATCGGTTTCATTTCCAAAAAAATCTATGACCAAATTCTATAAGAGCTGCAAAATTCTGCACTAAGTGTAAGGCAAATTCTCGAAATTTGCAAAAATAATAGATTTCCGTGTTGAAGCAATTCAAATGGATGTTTTAAAATAAATTAACTTCAGGTACATGTGTGTTTGCATTTTCTAAAAATATGGAATTTTATTTAATTTCTGATGTTAACTAAAGGGATATTCTTTTTTCATTTTTTAGATATTGCAGAAATTCAGGTTTAATTAGATAAGGTGTACACTAGCATAACACTCTGTACATAAATTTATGCCAGACTGTTTGAGTGAAATGTGGATTTGCATAAATATTTAGTCACAGTCGACATTAAATTGCATTAAGATAGCTGAAGGATACACTGCAAATGAGTTGTAACAGTAAATTCAATTTACTGTTACAATACCAGTTCATAATTTCTGATATTTTATTCAATACTCAAATAGGCTGAAATATGTGACATCCGAAATGGAATATCTAAATATGCTTCTCTTTTATGTACGTAATAAAGTGCAAATAGTTTTCTGAAACCATTTTAACTTAATGAGCCCAACTAATGTAACGCATACATTCAAATTCCTCTTAGAAACGCTACAGGAACCCTGACATGAAGTTTATGTTTAAGCAGAAGTTAAGTTTTTATAGCAGTGATAAACACATGTACTTTAATGAAGAGACTGACAATTCATATTTAACTTCTTAATGTAGTAATTGCCTTTACGTGCAATTAAATCTTACAAGCTAGATTAATTTTGAAGCTGTAAATTTTCTATTTGCTTTCATTCGGGCTCGTATATTTCAACTTATTTAAAAATGGAAATGTATAAGGTTAATGAGAAAATTTTTTAAAGCAAAGTTAACTTTAAATAAAATATGAAATAAATAACAACAGTCTGGAATTCAGTAAATGTATTTCAAAGTGTTAAGAAATACTCGGAAAATAAATTTACTAAATTATTACTGATTTTGAAAGAAGACAACTTTGTGGAGAATTATTCACCTTTCCAAATAAACTTTGGTAAGCTAAAGCTGTCTTATGTGAAGATGTGAGTAGCATAGAAAGTTTAGAAAACTGTTGAAGTTTAGAAAATAAGATATAAAAAACAATAATGACGAAATGTGAAGAAATATTGATCGGATATTTCGTGACATTTGAAATACAGACCAAGAAATTGCAGCTAACAAATTACCGTTATACAGTTGCCAAGAGAGAAATATTTCTCAAATTTCAGCTTCTTATAATTAGTTATTTACTAAATCGTTCATAATTAATTGTCATAATAAATACGTTACGTTCTTCTTCTGGAGTGCATTTTGGTGAAGTTTTCTCGATTTCTGCAAATGTATTTGAAAGAATTCGAAAAACCAAATTACAGCAAAAGTTTATTCATAAAAAATACGCAATTTCTATTTAAAGCGCTGTTACGTTCTACATAACGGAAAATATATTAATAATTAAAATTGCTACGACGATAAAAAGTAAGTTATTCATTTCCTTATGTCAAGAAAAGTGAAATGTGAAATTTCTCTTTTCCTAGGAAATACGTTGTATCTCGTTACAAATTTGAATGCTCCTCAATTAGGTTTGAGAAACGCAAGTTTAAAACGATGGTTTTATTTTTATTGACTGAATTTAAACATCTTAAAACCAAACTTGGCGATTCCTGAAAATTAAGGTATACCACAGAGATTTGAAAATTAGTCCAATGTTCGTTACGCAACAAAGGAGTATACATTTTAATAATAAAAGAATAAAACAAGGGCGAATACTCTTGTTTCAGAGCTATTAAAATTCAAAAGAAGACTTGTAAATTTATTCTGAATTTACTTCGTTTTACTGAAAATATGTCAACAAATGCATTGTCTATTGCTTATGCAGTGAATTAATATGCCCATGAAGAAAACATTGCTAATGAATAAGCGTTTCAGTTCCATCGATGGGAATTGAATGCGTCTCTTAAGAGATAATAACTTTTGTCTCTTCGAAGAATTTTTCCGCTTTGTTTGTACGCAAATGCTTCAATACTCGTAGCACACAAAACTAAAGTATTTTTCACACGATGAGTTTCTACGAAATGTTTGCAATAAACAAGAATTGAACACTTCCTCTCGAAACAATAATTATCTGCTATAATGAATGTAGGCTTTAACACAAAAGCCTACTGAAATTAAAAATAAGAATTATGAATGAGCTTCAAAGGAATATCCACCACAAGAGATTTTATTTAAAATTGTTTTACCTTTCATATTGTAACAAAAGAGGTTTATATTGTATAAATTTTTATTTCTTTTTAGATATGCCTGTTTATAGTAGGATATAGCTATTTTAGATAGCTATTTATGTAGGCATACCTGCATTTGAAACACGGAAGACAATTTTAACCACTCAAATTTCATATCATCTATTAACATTTGATGGAAGATTAAATATTTTTTTTATTCAGATTATTTTGTCCAATTTAATTTTTTATCGCTTGTATCTAGACAAATCCATTAGCCAAGGACTTATGATAAATGGTAATTGTAACAGCTCCTATTAGTCAAAGCGGCCTTGGATCATATAGATATCACTTGAGGTAGAAGTCTAGAGTGCGGGAAGGAAACTTCCTGGAGGGATTTCAGAGGAAACTTTCCTACATTTTCGTTTCACTTGGTTCAGATCTAGAAAACTCTCCAGCAACTACACAATTACAACAAAGATTTTTGTTGCTGAAGCGCACATTTGTCTACCAGGATTTGTTAAGAATACAGCCAGGATACACCCATGACCTTCTTCCTTCAATTCACATTTAACAAGGATTTATTACCTTAACTCAATGGAAAAGCGTCTTTAAATTCCAATCTGATGAAGTGTATGAAATTTTCTCAAAATATCTACTTAAAAATATTCCCAGATAAGTTTCGTCTTCTCCTTTTTAAGTCTCATTAAAAATTGCATTTTGTATTATCTTATTTTGTATTTTCTTCTCGTCTCAAATTGTTTAACTGAAATACATTTTTCTAAAGATTTAAGATCTCGTTCATATATCATTATATACATTTCAATTTCGAAATGAAATGCTGAAAGTCCTATTCTTATTATCTCTGCTTTCAGTAAGTAAGAATTTTGTAGGAAAATTCTTCCATATCTCATAATGAAATTCTGTATTTAAATCAATTTACTTCAGTGATTTTTTTTGAAATAAATTGAACAAAATCAATCTTACACTGTTCCGAAGGTTATGTTATGCTTTTTGAAATTCCCTTTACAATAAATACAAATTGAAATACACACTCAAATAAATTCTATAATTACCTTAATTCTATTTTTTCAGTCTAAAACTGACTTTTTGGAATAAAACTCATCGTATAGGGCTGTGATGCAATGCCAAGGGAACGGTGATGTTTTTCTAACAAATAATGTGGATTTTCCCCATAATAGGGTATTTTCTGCTAAGCATATTAATAGGGTGTAAATGCGTGTTCAATTGCATTAAGAATACAGTATAAAAAACAAGGTATTTGCTGTTAAAAAGTGGGATAAAGCAAAATAAATGACTTTGACTTTAAAAGAGTATTTCCTTAAGTTTTTCATTTCATTACCATAAATCTTTTATGCAAAATCCTTGATCTCTTCGTGACCTACGAAAGCTATTTCAAGAAATGAATCACATTTACTGTAATTCTCTTAGATTCGTGAAACGAAATTTCTTAGATTTTTTAAATAAGGCAAATAAGATATATCTTATTTAAGTTATCTATATCAGTATTTAAAATTGATTTGTTCTAGCTAATTATTTCTAAATAAGAAAGAACGCGCTGAATGTTAATATAGTAGTTTTCTCTGTTGTAATTCTTCAGCACAGTTTTGATAAACACAAATTGTTTTTTTTTCTACATTTCAGATTCACAGAGGCATGCTCCTCCCGATTGTACTCAATTAATGTAATCTTATCTTGCTAAGATTATTGTGCAAAACAGAATAATCGGATTACATGCTGGATGCTTGTGAAAACATTGAACCATCTTCAAAGGAAAGTAAATATTACTTGAAATGTGAAGAAAATATAACTCAATTTTGACATTTATTTCTGTATAATTATGGAAGTAATCTAATAATAATAATAATAATAATAAACTGAAAGTGTCTTTGTTCGGTTTGTCTGCAGGATGGCCTTTCTGCCAGTAATTAGTTAGTATAACTTTTTAAGAACATTTAAATTACTTAAAAGTTAGGACCATTTTAGCATTACTTTCCAAAGCAAAACTGCATAATTTGTCCAAAGCTATAAGTATCCTATTAATGCAATTAACTACCGAAAGAATTCCGAAGACACCATCTCTCTTCATATATTTAAAAAATCCGCTTTTCTGTGAAATAATATTGATTATAACTTATAATTAATTCAGTCTGGAAAATCTTTACACTTGTTCAATGAACTAGACTTATACTGGTTTGCAAATATTAAGGAAAATTCTCAAAAATAGCGGTAACTCGCTCAAAAATAAGCCAATTCGTATAAAATTTGAATATGTTGCCAAATAAGCGTTGCTGAGTAAAACTGCAATATGCAAATTAATGGCGCTGTAATGGGAATATGTCATCTGCGAGGAGCATAAAATTGCATGTTTGAGAGCAAGCCTGCAAATTTCTCTGTGATACTGAAATAAGAAATCTGGGATAGCCAATTTGTAACAATGACCTCCAGGCATCATTTGCCAGAAGAATTGCGATGGAAAGTTCTTGGGAGACTAGAGGCAGGACAAAGTCATAAAGAAGTGGCCAGATGGTTAAATGTGAGTCCTTCTGTGGTTCATAGACTTTGGCAACAATTTCTAACCACAGATTCGGCATCCAGGAGGTTCAGCCAAGGACGGCGAACCTCTACGACGAGCGCCGATGACCGATATTTGTCTTTATGCGCACGAAGGAATAGAATCGCAACTTCGACTCAACTCAGATCCTCCCTTGCTGAAGCCACCGGAAAGTTTGTGCCAACGCCAACCTTCCGTAGAAGCCTTCACGAAGGTGGTCTGTACTCGAGGCGACCAGCCATTTGCATGCCGCTCATGTCACGACATAGAAGGGAACATTTGAAGGAGAAGAAGAAGGGTGGGTTCATCAACATGTCCACTGGACGCCTGATCAATGGAGGGCTGTTCTCTTTACGGATGAGTCCAGGTTTAGCCTCCAAAGCGATAGTAGGCGTTATTTGATTTGGAGAGAACCTGGAACCCGTTATTATCCATCAAACATCCTTGAAAGAGATGCATACGGAAGAGGCAGTGTCTGTGTTTGGGGTAGTATCTCTTTGGGTGGACGCACAGACCTCCATGTCTTTGCCCTCGGAACCGTGAATGCTCAGACCTATAGAGATAACATCCTTGATGCTTATGTGCACCCTTATGCCGGGGAAATAGGTGATGACTTCTTGCTACAGGACGACAACGCTAGACCGCACAGGGCTCGCATCGTGGATGATTATCTGAAGCAGGAAACAATTCAGCGCATGGAATGGCCAGCTAGATCACCGGACCTGAATCCTATAGAGCATGTTTGGGATGCTTTAAGAACACGTCTAGCTGCTCTCAATCCTCCTCCTCAAACCCTTTCCACGCGTGCAACTGCTTTGAAAGAGCAATGGCCCTCACTTCCTACGCAACTGATAGACCGTATAATTGACAGCATCACACATCGCTGTATTGCTTCTATGGGGAATCATACACCATATTGAAGGTGCTTCTCCTATACCAAACTGACACATCCGATTTGTTCATTTTATGCATATGCTAATTTATATAAAACCATAATTTTCTGGAAATTTCTTTTCATGTTATTTTATACCTTACTAGCTAAGTAACCCGGCGTTGCACGGGCTATCTCGAATAATGCGTCATTCCTTGACGGAGAGAAAAAGTGAGGTCATGTGATACATGCCCAACATTCTCTCCTAAATAAATAAGGAGAAAAGAGCAGTTCAATCATTCCGTCCGCGTAAAGGCTTCAAAATATACTTTTAAAAAATCGCAAAAATAATCTTTATTTTGTAAAATTACGATTCCGGAATTATTTTTTGTCTTACTTTAGTACGGAAGGAATGAGATAACCCAGCGTTGATCGGAATCCGTATTTTTTCATATTCCCGCCTCCAGTTTATATGCACATGAAGCAAGATGCACTGAGTACATGAAATCTAAAAGTGAAACCTCATAGAAAACAATAGTTTTAGTAAAAACCCTATATGAGCGATTTAATTTTCCCTGTTTCTTATATCAATTACCAAAACCCACACAAAACTCTATCCACATTGACTTGTTGCATTGTTCAGGTTTCCATATTGCAACAATACATTTTTTTATTTCTGTCAGCGTCACTTTTTTACTGTTGTTGTAACAATGTTCTTTAAAGTAAACGACTTCAACAATAAAATAAATTTTGAATTGCGTTGTAACAATGAAAAGTATTGTTATAAAGTATCCGAAACAATGAAAAGTATTGTTGTAAATTAGTTTTTAATTAATATCTTTTTCACTAATTAAAATTTCGATATTTAAATGGCCGAAATGGGTTCCTTGAATTATTCCTCATCTTTTGGTACTTTCCGCGCGCTTCTCCGTTCGGCGGTTCGTGAGAAGATAGAAGGACATACATACATACATACATACATACATACATACATACGTTTGTTTACCTTCGAATTTTAATAGGATAGACTATGTGTTGTATACTGTGGTTCAGTTTCATTAAATTCTACAAGTAACTTTTTGAGTAATCATCATTTTTGTGTTTTTTCCTTAATTAATGATAACCAGTGTATTTCAACTTTGTAAAGATGGAATTTTTAATCAATATTTCCCTGAATTCCTGATGAGTTTGAGCTTTTTGAAGCTTTGTGCACTTGTTCTCGATGCTACTACATTATTTTAATATTTTCAGAACTTTGGCATACCTTTATCAATTTATTTAAATAGATTTTTATTTCATACTCGTGGCGCCATCTGTTAATGAATTTGGGGAAAAGAGATTTCAGAATTCTATAATAATTGTAATAATGAAATTCAAAGTAAAAAATAAAATGTAGAAAATGATTGAAACAAATATTTACACTTATTTGGACGATAATAAAAGTGTATTTTTAAAAATTACTTTTTATTAAATTTGTTTAAAGCTGCTGTATCTACTCGCGACAAGAAAGACAGTTGGACAATATCCATCCCAAATTCGCGAAATTTTTAAGTTGTTCTTAATTCATTTAAAGGCGAGTATACAACGAAACAGGGAATGCCTTCAATAACTAGTATCGTATCTTATAATTACTATTTACTATCCACTACAATGAGTCGTTCGTGAAAATATCCTTTAAAAATTAAATCCTTTAAATATTAAATTTTAATACTTTAATTAAACATCCTTAAAAATTTTCTTTAAATTATAATTCTTTTTTTTTTCTTTTTTAATAAAATTTTTCAATAAAAATTAAAAATCCTTTATATTTTTTAAATTTAACGAAATAAGCATAAATTCGTTGACATTGCAAATTTTCGATAATATTTTCCGAAGTTAAAACACAAAAGGAGTTTGACTCATTAAAAATGAAGGAAATTACCTGCGCAATGATGTGAGATTCAACGTACACAACATAAAAATTTGTGTCTGCTTTTGATCAATCGTATTTCGAAATGGTTGCCGAAAAAGATTTTCAAGAAAATCTAAATAAATAACAAAATACATTTTAAAATAAAGGCGTTTAATTTAAGCATAAATATTATGAAGTTTCATAATATTTTCAAGCCAAAATATACTTTACTTGATTTTAGTGTAAATTTTACATAATTTAAAAATTTGCTTTAAATTATTTTCGCAATTTAGCGACCGATTCGTAAGAAATATATGGTAAGAGTGGTGGTTTTGAATCTGTTAACTTGGTTCATAACAGTTTACATCTATTTTACGATTTATTTTTTTAATTTCAGAAGCAAAGGTTTACTTGATGTAATATTTTCAATTTAAAAACTTCTGTTTTCATGAATGCAATTTAAAAGTACTTTAGTAAGTATTCAATGAGCATTATTTTAAATAACTTGCAAATTAAAAACTTTATAAACTTAAGTCAATTCTTAAAAGATACCAACAAAGAGTGTGAGCCGAGAAGTCGGCGAAGATGGCTAATATTTGGTAAGGAAAAATTATGTTCTTGCTGTTTCATACGAAGGGATTAAAATCATTCCTTCAAATATAAAGCGCTTTATGTGGCTTTCATATATGATATAAAAGTATGAAACGCATTGAGGTCCAAGTATTTTTTTTCAAAATTCGGGAAAGGGAGTGGGTGGAGTGGAACACGATGGTGTAATCTAGTCTGAGATAAAACGTTTAGAGACTTACTAAGGGTTTCTGAATATTTATCATTTTTCTTTTCTCTTGTTTTATTTGAAGTACGAATAACTGAAGTTTTAATTCGCTCTTGTAAAATGTTTATTTTCGAAAAAAATTCTCAAAGAACTCAAAAATTAAACTCATTGCTTTGTTGAAACATACGGTGAAAATATTATTTTGTCTTCCTCAAGACATCTAGAATTTGAAAGCTGCATAAATAACTCATCTCCTATTTTGCTTTGTATAGAAATTCCCGCACAGTCCTATAAGGTTATAAATATTATTTTCCTTATTTTTGCACTTTCTCATGTATGAATTATTCTACTTAAAACAGTCTTTTGTTTTTCAGAATATAAGCAAATGAGATAAAGCGACCAAATTTTCATCGCATTGTCGAATAAGATGCGCAAACTCGGCGTCTTCATACAAGAAATATTTTAAAAATCAGCTGGTGTAATAAACGAAAATTAAGTAGTGATGGAGAGCATTTAAATAACATCATGGCGGTATAACATCGCAGTCTTTACAAAAAGCTTCTTAGAATCACAGTTTTCAAGGGACGGTGATTCCAGGACAATTGCTGTGCAGAGAGGCACGACGAAATGTTGACAAGGAATAAAGCTTTCATTTTTTCAGAAGTCTATCATCGCAAGAGAAAATAATAAAAAAAAAACACTGAGTATGCATTATTTTGAGAAATGGAAAACCTAAAATAGTTTTTTAAGGGATTCTGAAAATTTGATGCGCATATTCTTCTATAAATTATGCCATTTCAGAATGATAAAATTTGGAGGTGCAATTTTGAATCGATATAATGGCTTAGTTTAAAGAAAAAGGTTTTAGCTACTTTTTTCATAAAAGCTTGGATCAACTTATGCTAGAGTTTTAAAGAAATATTCAGTTTTATGATCTCTTAAAGTAGCAGTTCTATTGCTGTTTTTTAAGGACAAAATGGAAATAAGATGAATGACATTGCATTAACGTCGATAAAATATTTTTTTTTTATTTGCTACTACTACGAAGTTTATTTCTTTGCTTTCTGAAGAATGACGTAATCTTCTCTTAGATATTTGAGGTTTTCTTAACTCGAATTGGTAAGACATACGAATACAAGACGAGACATACGAATTATGATTGAAATAGATTAAGCATATTATTTTAAAAGACAGTTGAATCAATTTCCATCACAAAATACAATTATTCTCAACTAATTCAAATTCATAAATGCTTTTTGAAGTTGGGAAAATTACGTAGATTCCTTATAATACTTACTACAATCGTTCTCATGATACGACTTCGGAAAAAATTTCGGTTTTGTTTCGATGCCACAGTTACTTTAATCTTGAATGCAGTTGGGGCTCAAAAAGGTAAGAGGAGGTTCTCTTGGATTCAGTATTAACCAAATACACCAATTGTAAAGATGCCCTCAAAATCACATGAAGGACATGAAGTGGGAGAAAAATCACTCTACACCGCTGACTAATTAAAAAACGAAACAAGTTTACAAATGTTTACAGGAGCCATTGCATTAGGAAGAATTGCTAATGTGCTATACATTATTTTAAAAAATTGGTAACACGGAGTAAACTAAAACGTTGAAAAAACACAAAATTACACAGTTAAACATGAAATAACTGGGCAAAAATAAAAACTAAACGCAATGTAAAAACTCTACGAAGTGTAAAAAAAAATACATTAAAAAATAAATAGATAAATCAAGATCTGGCGAAAATTTGAAACCATTTTAATTACCCTCCTCCCCTCGTACAGCAATTCGTGCCCCCCTGTCGGGGAGACCTTCCCCCCCGTTGGGCAGACACTAGTGCCACTCCTGTCTGCTAAGGTGTAAAATTATTTATATGCATCGATGCATTATGCAGCTGTGATTGAAAAGTAAAACTGAATTCCAAAATTTCTTTCGGAGGTAATTAGATCTCATTTATTTAGTACTCATCGCAATAGTTCCAAATCTGGTTTTCACTGCAATGAGATAGTACAGACAAAAAGACAAACTCTATTTTATCTGTTTACCTATCTTTAAGGTTACTATGCAACGTTTCTTAATTTTTTGAAAAAGGTCGGTGCTGTGATTTTCCATTCAGATATCATTTCTATCATTATTGTTTGTCAGATACCCTTTCAATTTCCTCTGAAATAAAAAAAGAGTGTTGAAAAATCGCACTTATTAGAATAATTAAAGCGAATTAAAAATCAATATTACTCAGTAAATGATTAACCGAGCTAGCTTCAATTCCTATATGTATATTACATACTCCTCAAATATTTATATTACACAATAAAAAAAAAATTGATATAAACGAAACCTTCCGAGATTTAGGTTGAAATCGAATTAATCATAAATTAGAGTTATATCTAAACCAACTTAATTAAATTTATCCCAATCTGTATGAGAAAGGTATCTTTTGCTTTTCCTTATTTTGGAATCAAATCAGTATTAACTTAAAAATGAAAATAAAAGTTAAAATGCATCTTCAACAACCTATCGAAATTTCTAGCTCATCAGTGCATCACTTTTCAATAAAGATTTGTTTCTTTTCAAATGCTGCACTTATCGGATTAAAGCTCCAGGAACTGTATATCAGTGACGTAATAGCTTAAGAAAAAAATTAAGTAACGAATTGCTTTTTGGCGTAGAGTGTTTAGATTTCTAACTGGCGAAATTAATGTTGCTTCATCCCGATGGCTTTAATAGAGACAGTTGAGGGAAAGCCTTTTGTGTGAAGGATAAAGTCGCAATTCAAGAATAGTACTACGAAAAGGTGGTCCTTCATAATCACCCAGCTCATGTTACAACTCAAAGAAAGAAGATATTTGTCGCCTTCGATTTATCCTATTAGCTTGTTTTTAAAATGAATGGAATAATTTTCTGTCTCAGACTGAATCTTATTTGCTTAGCAGAATATTTGCTTAGTAGAATGAGATAATTGCTTATATTATAAGCTATGCGTCGTATTTAGGATGAAAGAAAAAATTAATATAGATTCAATTATATCACGTCAGTCTAGAGTAATATAAGTAGAAACATTTGAGTGAAGAGGCATTTTGTACTTTCCATCGACGGATTATGGATCCTTTCCTTGTTTAAATTAATCATCGTTATGTTCAAAATTAATTCATCATATTACTATGCATATATTGAGATAACAGTTCTTTAATATTTTACAAGATTTTAATTTATGTTCCAACTGATGAAAATTGCTTTTCATCGCGTGTGATATGTTTAACGAAATGTATCGTGGGAAAGCTACAAAAAAATATGAAACAATTTCGATGTTAAGAAATACCGCTATGTTCAATGGTAAGATAAAATAAACATTAATAATTTTTATATTCATTCGAAGGAAGATCATTCTTCAGCATTACAATTCTTAACTCCCTACATTCCTGGATCTCATAATTTGTTTTTGTTTCCGCTTAAGAAACAATAAAAGTGTTTACCATATTTTCATACAAAAAAAATTGGACGCAACTGTATTATCTAATGACAGTAAAGAAAATAATATTAACGAAAGACAAATTAATAACTATGGGTTTGATGGCAGAATCACAGCCTTCGGTCCAGGGAATCCGTCACGAAGTGCCCCTAGGACAGCGTTTCCGAATGTGGGGCCCGCGCCCCACAGGGGGGCAATTTGATTGTTAAGGGGGCAATGCAGTATCAGGAAGAACTCACAGAAATGAAAAATGATAAGTCAGTTAAAGCTTAATTTAATATAAAAGGAGAGATGGCATGGGTTTGTGAGGAAACAGAAATCAAAAATCTAAATTCAACGAAAGCTACAAGAAAACTATTGTCACCGTTTACATCTTCATATTTAGCTGAAAGTGGATTTAGCTCCATAAATAATTTGTTGCTGAAAAAAAAGAAATCGCACAACGGGAAAACTTAAGCCTGAAGCTAACTAAATTGGAATCTAACATAAAATCTTTTTGCAGAAAGCATTAAGGGCAAGGATCTCATTAAATTCAAATAATAAATAATTATTAATAATATTTATTATTTAACGTTAATACTTAATAACACATTTGAAAAATCTGAAACAAGTGAAACCGCAAATACTTTCCATCAACTATAAATATGTGAAAATTATTTAGATTCGTTATATGCTGTGACTGCAATAAACATTTGAAGGTCTTCTAGCAAGGCACAACACACATTCGATATTTAATGTCTTTATTTAATGTCTGTGCGTTGTTAGATTTTGAAAAAAATGAACTGCAATTTGAAGGAAATTAACTTGCAAATATATGTTTTATACAATTTATTGTTCGCTAAATAATTGAGCAGTTCAAGATGCCAAAAATATGTATACTAGAAGGTTGTAGATAAGAGTGAAATTTAGAAAAAGATTTATAAATGGAACTATCAAAAGGGCTTAAAATGGATGAGAGGTCTCAAGAAGATATCTTATGGTAATTCCTTTATAAATATTATGACAATTAAGTTTTAATGAAATAAAATGTACACACTGTAACAGTTTGCGTATGAAGGTAAATGAAACTCTTTGGATAGATGATGGAATTACATAAATATTTAGACAAGGTCGATATAAAGATGACACTTTGGAGGTATGTACCAGAAAGTTGTCTTCAACTTAATCTTAGAACACCCTTTTATAATTTCAAATATACAATTTAATATTTAATCTACTGCCATAAGCTGAAATATGTGACATCTAAAATGAATTAGCTCAGACTGCTTACCTTTGATGTGGTATGTAATAAATTGCAAATATTTAGTGGAAATTGTTTCAGCAAAATTCTCCAAGTAAAGCCGCTCAGATGTTAAAATTCCATTTATAAATTCTACATTAATAAAAATTTTTTTGTTTCGATAGCACTGGTAAACTCACGTGCTTTATTGAATAAAACTGCTAATTCATATTTAATTTGTTATTGCAGTAATGCCTTTTAAGACGAACGAAATTTTAAGTCAGATAAATTCCTGAGCTGTGAAGTTTCATTTGTCTCTATTTTGAATTAGCTTTTCTACATTTAATCAATTACAAAATTTTAAAAAGGTATTAAAACATTCATTTATAATGAAGTTATTTAATATAAGATGAGTATATATAAGAGAAATATGGAATTAAGCAAATGCTCTTCAAAAATCTAATAAATACTGGGATATGAATTTTGGTAAAATATTACTATTCAGCTTTACTTACTTACTTATGGCTTTGAAAATAAGTAATAATGTCGTGTAAGGAAATGAATGAATGAATTTTTTTATCTTGAAATCAAGTCAGTCATAAGACAAAGATGGAAAATATATTTTTTCTGTCGTAGGTAGGTGAAATTGTATTTATTATATAGTATATATATGGGGTCGAAAATTGTTAACAATGCGCATTTGCTGCGAGGGATTTCCACAAAACAAAGAAAGTATGTGACAGCGTAGGGGGGGGGGCATCTCGCCCCCAAGGATCCAAGTCTTTCGACTCATATAATCAAGGAGTGTTTACATAACTTATGAGGTAAATTGTTATACTGAGAAGAAGAGTCCTTGTAATGAAATGAAAGAAGACGTTCTATATAATATTATAACCTTTATTAGCAGTCTTTAAATTTATATGTATTTTGATATTTGTAGTCTGTATAGACCATGCATTTGGATATGCTGAATCACTTCATGTATTAACTCTATTTATCTGTATTTTTGATAGATATTGCGATCAATTTGTGTTGTGCTTAATTTTGATTGTTATTGCCACAGACATATTTGTATATCTGGTGACAATTTTTATCTCTCTGTTAGGTGCGGGCCTTATATACTTCATATTACACGAGCTCTTAGATCACATGCTCCTTTTTCTTATCCTATTGCGATTAAATACCTAAAATTTCTTTTTTTATAAAATTTTCATCTTTCCACAATCTCGCTATACCATCCTCAAAATTTCCTGAATATCATTCTCATATTAGAAAGTGTGCTTTGTGAAAGCCCTCATAAAATTCGAAAAGTATTAATATTTGTCTCTCCTATTTTAGATAATCATTCATAATTTCGTAAAAATTAAAAAGTAGTTAAGCAAGTCCATTATATTTTAATCTAGCCACTTTCGGCGACCATCTTGTACGCCAGGGATATGATATCAATTGAATCTTGCATCATTTTATATTCAGGGTTCCCATAACAACGTAATTTTAAACTTCAGATTGTGATAGATATTTAAACCATTTTTCAGTGACTTTACACATGTGCTGTTTATTGTCTACATAAATGTCCTTATTGGAGTCAAATAACTGATTGTTATGTAATATACTTTATTATTTTTTTTGCAAAATATACATTTGATTTCAACATTAAAATGGCGCAGCACATTTTATGGCCAGCGGCATGTTAACTGGAATAAAGCATACTGAAAAAAGAATGAAAACATAGCAACCATAATCATTCAGCTTATTGGATATATTTCTTCTTACATAACATCTCAGGGAGCTTGATTTACAGATTCCACAAAAATTTTGATGAAATAAAATATGAAAGCAAAATGTATTAGGATAGTATATGAGATTTAAACAATGAAAGAGAAACACGCAATTAAATAATTGTTGAAAGAATGAAAGCGGTTTGAATTGTATTGCCCCAATGAAAAGTATTGTAAATTATGCCAAAAAATATATTTTTTAAAAATTTATTATAATTAAAGAAAAAAATTGCACGGTAACTTAATTGATAGCATTGAAAAGGTGATGTTTGTATTTTCAGATGGTGTAAGAATGATTTTTATGCTGTGATATTTTCGGAATTTTTTAGCTCAAATTTTAAGTAAATAAAAATCTAATAAAAAATTCAAGAAAAGGACTCTAAGGTGTACATTTCGACCCTCCAAAGTATATTTGTGACAAATTTCGTCGCTGTATGTGCAGCACTCTGCGTTGTAGAGCGCCAAAACACACACAGTCACACACAAGCGTTTTCCTTTAATATCAGTACAGACTAAACAGTTACAATAGTATGCAATTCAAAGTATTTAAATAAAAACAAATTATTATGACAATAAGTGGGGAATTGAGGTTTCCGATCCTTGGCGATAGGTGACAGAAGGTCGAAATTTTATTAATTCTCTGCGTTACAAGATCTATAGGGGTAAATATGAATCCATAACCAATTCAAGAACGAATGCAGAACATACCGAAGTGATCTGAGAGTTAAGCCGTGTCAAATGGAGGGTTAAATTTGCCTGCTTCACTATTATAATTCATATAAAGTGGTTCCCAGTTGAAATGCTCTTTTCGATTCCTCAATCGGAATTATGTGTTGTAAGAGTAACTGAAATTCAAAAGAAACTGAAAACTATTGAAATTTGAAAGAATAATTATTTTTATTGAATGTTTCGTTTTCATCCTGATTTATATATAACACTATTTTAGAAAATTCAACCGTCTGTTTGCTTTATAAAGGAAGTATGCCAAATCCTAATGTCTTTTATTAGCTGAATTCGAAAATAACCATGAAAACCTTGGATTAGTCGAGGTTTACCAGATATATTAAATTTTTAAAATAAAAGTACGCGCTTACATAGGATATAACACTAACTACTTCTAGCACAGAAACTGTTAAGATATTCTTCAAATTTGCAAAAACACAACGTACCTTCCAAGACACAACAGCACAATGCAATCTGGTTACATACCCGGTGTTTCTTTTCTCAAAAACTTCTCTTTATAAATCTATACTTGCTTTATGCGGGACAATTTCAGCAGTAGTCTGATAACATTGAAGGGTTCTATTTTCCTTGGCAGCATCTCTTCATACCAGAGATATTCTGATGGAAGCATTTGCTATAATTATCGCTTACAGAACAACAGTTGTCAGAAAAAAATTCAATAGAAAATGCACTTTTATAGATCAGATATCAAGGAGCACTTCTTTCCGTTCAGCCACTGATGAAGAGTTTACACAATAGCAGCAAAATATTTGTAGTATCCATGCAAAGTACAGTTTGGAGGTGTTAATTTTAAATGATGTTTCGCACTTGCGAAGCAAACTTGATTTCTCCACAAACAAACATTGTAACACGTCTTCGCTACATCTTGTCATAAATACACTCACTTACTAATAAACTGGAGAAAACAATACGAGTAAAGTTTTCACCAATCTATAATATCGGATTTCACAGTGAAGGCTGAGACAACAGCTCAGAATGATGCAATTTCTGATTGGCATTGAAACATGGCGGCTGGTATCCGAAATATAAAAGTATGGTAGGAGAATTTCTTGAATGACGTCATGACTTGTAAGCAGGAGTAAAAAGAAAAGCAAATTAAATGACATGCATATCAAAAATATTTTAATCATAAAGGTTTATAAAATATAAACAAAAATAAATATTATAAAATATAAATATAGATTTATATATAGACAGAGAAAATTTATTTCAGAAATTTTGAAGACTAAAGTCAAATAGCAATTTTGAATGTCAAAATCTTGTTTAGCATCCTCAAATTAGTAATGTTAGGCTATTTTCATTTCTGAAGCTTTTTGCCTGCAGACTAGTATAATTAATAAGGTTTTTTTCTTTTTCCACCATGTTACCCTGCCATATTTCTGCTATTCTAGGGATCAATGAAATGGGCGAAACAAAGAGAATGGGCAATTTTAGTACAAAATGTAAAATACGTTATACTGCGAACTTTATAAATTTTAACCTTCCGCGTTCTAAGCAAATTTTCCATTTCTTTTTCTTTTAAGGTTTTTCTCCTATTCCTTTTACATTTCTAGAAAAGAATGGACACTTCATTTAAAACCATATCGAAATAGTTATCCTTCAGCAAACACGAATACCTAATAGGAACATAAATCAAAAATCATACAAATTTAATTCCAATCCCTAGCCTATATTTTGAGCAAATAAAACACTAGAGTAATGAACTTAAATCATTCAAACATCAATGGGGCAGCAGAGATTTCGAAAAGCAAATCTGGCTGTTTTATTTGCAAGTAACTAATACTATTGAGGGAATTATTATCGGTTGATCTTCAAGATGATGGGAACGTGACTGAGCATATATTATATTTCCAAACCAATAAGTAGATTAATTAATAGGGGGTGCTGCATGAATTCTCAGGTATCAATAATGGCGTCATTAGTGGCGTAACCAAGGATTATTGGAAAAATATTCGATTAGATTTCAGGAAGATTTAAAATTAAACTGCTTTCATTTCCAAGGAATTGCGACTTTAGTAATGCTTGAAAACAATCAACTAGAAAAATTATAACAAATTTAAAAAAGAATCCTAACTTGAACTTTAAACAAGAACAACAGAAAACCCAACAAAAACCACTTTTATTTATAAACAAGAAATTTATAAAATAAAATTTTAAAAAAATGTATACAATGTTTAAGTAGCTCGAAATTTCAGGAGCAAAACAAAAAGCAGATAACAATAGAAATCAATATCATTTCAAGACAACCAAAAAAATAAATAAAAATAAACTCAGAGGTAATCGAATAAAACCAAAAACAAACATGGAATCCATTCTAGTCCACTTTTTCAAGGCTAAGAACTATTCAAAATAATAATTGGAAATTTTTCTTTAAGAAACTTGCTTTACGCCAAACATAGCTTCTCTTAGCCCGAAATTTCCCAAACAAAGGACAAAGGAGATCTGTACATCAAACATCATATTTTCAAAAGAAAGAGGGAAACGCGCACATCAAAACGCTAATAAGATTGATTAAAATGATCAGCCATCTGGCTATAAATAAGGCTTCATAAATAAAAAAAACTTACCCTATGCCCATAGTTGAGAAAAATGAGATAAAAAATAAGAAAAAAGTTTTCAAATGATCACAACCCCACGATAATTTTCTCCAAGAAGGATGAGTTATTAAAGAAAGAAGACTTTAGTAATGTTACAGCACCCAACGAAAATTTTCTACATCCATTCTTTCTGCTGACTCTACTGCAGGGACTCTCAATTAAGCTAGCATTTAATCATATCGCTTTTAATTTTACTCTAAGTGTCATTGATGAATTTGTTTCATTCATTCATGTTTGAAAGATTATTTAATTAAAATGTAGTAGTTTATAAATAACAGGCCATACAGTTTATTAGTATGACAGTTTATAAATAAGTGATAGGCTGGTTTTTATAAGTGGAGATTCCTCAAATTTTAAATTCGCAAAAACTCCCAGAAGAGGAAATTATTTACTATTTAATGAATATTAAAAATCTACTATAAATAGATAAATTCATTTTTGCGTTTATTCATTTGAATAGCAAAAATATCTAGCTATGCCATGAGGTGATACAGTTTCTTTATTTTATGTATATCTCACTTTATTTTAAAATGATTTTTCTTTCTAAATTTCAATTCGATTTTTAGGTATTAATGTTCTTAAATACCTGACATGTATGTTTTACAAATCTGGTCTTGTTTTCTTCTTAAATACTATCTGCTGATATTTGGAAAATGTAAAAAATATATGAAATGAAAAAGCTTTCTTTCATTTTTTACTTTTACTTTAAATTCTTTGAAATTTCTATGTTAAATTAATCAAAACTAACTCTTCCCGCTGACAAAAAAATCACCTTAGATTTAAATAAAATAATGAGGTTAATATAAATGGGAGAACATTCTTTTGTGCTTAAATGGATTTGAAAATGGTAAGAAAAAGGCAATGTTCATAATCCGATGACGCTGACTCGCACAAATACTTATTAAAGGTTTATGAAAGAAATTCCCTGAAGCGCTATTTGTGATAAAGGAAATTTCTGTGTTTTTTAATAGGAATAATCTCTTTCAATGCTGGATTAATTTACAAAGAAGTGAATACTTTACATGTACTTACAATACTTACAAGTACAATGACATTCCAAAATATCATCAAAAGTAATTTAGTGTCCATAATATAATTTTTTTGCCCAATACCTATTTCGCAATAATATTTACCAGTTTTTCTAAATATAGTTTATTGTTCTAGAACCCAATTTGAGTGGGAAAAAACACTTTCCATGCATGAAAATTATAAACCTTGTTTTAATAAAACGCTCGAAAATATTGTGGTCAGAATAAACAAAAATAAGGTTATATTCGCTATTTTAGAGATAAAATAAATATTGTTAAATAAAATTATCTTAAATTGGCATAACAGAGGCGATG
>BGPR01001019.1:2616-32986 GCA_013235015.1 Araneus ventricosus | reverse complement strand
GTAACTTCAGGAATAAGGATTAAGAATAAGGAATTAAGAATAACCAAACAAGAAGAAGTATTAGGAAATAATAATAGCTCAAAATCGCAATGATCTAAGTGAATGAAATTTCGTATGTGGTCTTTCCGACAGCACTGTAGACCCTGGGTTACTTTTTTTACAAAAACTCTCCGTGGAAATTATCCTGCTTGTTGGTGTAATTTGCGAATACAATGACTTAAAAATACAATGAGCTATATGATTCGACTTTCACGCGTAGTGTCTACGCCAAAGTTGCATATTTGCATCAAATTTAGAGTCAAATCCATCAACGGAAAGATATATTTTCCGAAATGAATCCTCGACTTTTTCAATGAGAAACGAAGCTAAACGCTCAACGCGCCATATTTATGATTGTTGTAATCTAGTCGGAAGAAAATATTATATGCATATATTTTTAAATACTTTGTATTTAAGTTACTTTATTTATTTGCCTAGATACAGTATTTACATGCAACGAAGCATCAGAAACCAAAATTTTTTTTGTGTTTTAGAATGCATTTATTTATTGCAGTCGTCATCGTTTGGATTCATGCCGCATTCTCAAAAATAGCTTGACCACATGTTAAAAGTGACTTTTTCAGGTGAAGTACAAAAAAGAAAATCAAGGGAAAGAAATTCCCGGGTTTTTCTTGTTGTTTTTTATTCAAGTAATAATCTTTTCGTCATTTTGCAGGTTCATTTAACTGTATTTTAGAATTAGAAACCTTTATTCAAAAAGTCCTAACATTTAAACATGAAATATACAGATATTAGTAAACGATTTATGGAAAATTCTTTCTAAGACTCCTTTGTAAATGGCAATCTATCAGGAAAACGTAAACGTGAAGGAAAAATCAGAAGAAATAAAAACTGATTTGTTGGAATAGTTCAAAAGTACTCCCGAACGTAAAATTCCGATTTCACGTGCAATCTTATTTCATAAAGCACAGGGTTTTGCTAATTTGTTTGGACATTCTGACTTTAAAGAAGCAGATGGATAAGATGGTTAACTTGATGGAAAGACCGAAACAACATTGTTTATCGTAGACTGCACGGCGAGAAGCAAGAAGCAGACTCTGCGTCAGCTGAGGACTGGAGGAAGGATGTATGGCCGATACTGATTAAAGATTGCGAACCTGATAAATTTTTAATACGGATGAAACAGGTTCCGTGCACTTCCAGAACACACATTATTGTTTAGAAATGAATCAACTAGTGGATGTAAAAAAGTTAAAGAAAGATTAACCGTACTAATAACATACAACATGACGGGAACGTTGAAAAAAAACTCTTTTAGTGGTAGGAAAGAGCAAAAAGCATCGTTGCTTTAAAGGAGTAAAAAACTTGTCAGTTAATTATGCACACAGATATAACGCATGGACGGCATCAAATATCTTTAAAGAATTCTTTCTTAAATGGGACAAGGAATTGAAAGATGAAAAAAATTGTTCTCCTTTTGGACAAGTGGTCTGCGCATCCGGACGAAGAGGAGTTACATGTGAAAAACAATAATTTGGTGTTTTTGCCATCCATCACTACATCAATTATTCAATCCCTTTATCAAGGAATCATAAGATCTTTTAAGTTTAATTATAGAAAAACTATTGTTCAGTAAATTATCAAAGACATTGACTCTCACAACTCTTCGGATTCTTTAACTGCGAACAAACTTTCAAAATCACTTGCTATTTTCGATTCCATGCATGCAATTTGCAATGAATGGGACATTGTTTCTTCCAAAACAATATCAAACTGCTACAAAAAGTGTGGACTAAACATTGCTGATGAGGCTGGTAACCTCACAGAGGAAATATCATAAATGACGAAGAAGGAATGGATGAAACTTTTTTACGATATATATCGATAGATGATAATTTGAAAACACCGGGAGAGAAATCTGACTCTGAAATTGCAACAGACATCATAAATTCTAAAATTATGTCAAACCAAGGAGTAGAGTAATCGGTCTCGGAAGATGAAGAAATTGCAGTGCCCTATTCAATAGATGTCAGAAAAGCGCTTGATGTTTTACGATGCACTTTAGAGCGAAGAGAAGGTAATATTTAAAGTTACAAAAACTTTTATAAATTTTAAAACGATGTCGAATCTTTAATTTCAAATTCTGTTAATCAAACAACAATACGCCAGTATTTTAAGACCCTTCTGTAAATAAAAAATGTATCTCATGTTTAATTAAAATGTCAAATGTAAATTAAAACAGTTAAAATAAAATATAACTGTAGTAATTAATTTAGCTCTTAGTGTATTTGTAAAGTTTAATTTTGAAACCTTTTATTTTTTTTAAATGTTAGATATACCGGTTTATAAAATCAGCCGCTTTATAAAATAAATTGCCCTCAAAACGAATGTGATTTTAATAAGCGGCGGTCACTGTATTGCTTGAATTACCTAGATGAATACCTAGTTATTCTTCTAAATATCTGAATTATATGCTTTAATAGTAACATATATATAATACTAAATAGTAAATAATTTATAGAAAGAAACTACAGGAGATATTGAAAGTTTTAAAGATGGCGTTTTAAGTATTTTTGAATAAAAAGCAAATAATAATTTATGAAAATACTTTCAATCCATAGCATTTTGTGCCTTAATAATTAAGTCTAACAATACATTAGCAATTGTAAACTTTGAGAACCTTATAATTTGCTTTTATTATAAAAATAGACTACCAGATTAAAGCAAAACTTTTATATTGCAACTTGAAATAAAAAAGGAAGCAAACTATTATGTCACTAAATTTCCAAGTGGGCGTATAGAATAGGAAAAAATGGAAGACAGATGCTAGAATCAAATGAAAATACTTCAGGTGAAGAAATCAAAATATAGGAATTAATTAAACAGTTAAACATTAGAAGATAGCAGTAGTCTGCCGTATAAGGTAGATAATGGATAACTACAAAATTGAAAAAAATGACATAAAAATAAAGCCACTGAAACCATTAAAAGATATGATTTTGAAAATGAGATTAACTTATTTAAACAAGTCTTTTGTCATAAAATGAATCTTGAAACATCAGATTTAATTTGTTTCTCTAAAGGTTTCATATAGATCCTGATCTCTCGCATTGCCGGAGAATCATCAACAAATTCTACAGAATGAATTATCTACAAACGCAAAAGTAATCGACTGCGTACCCCCCACCCCCCAAAAAAGCTCCAAATGGATGTTTCGAGTTAAATTATCTTCGGTTAGATATGTTGACGGCGTAATTAAAGAACATATTTTTTATGTGTTTTTCACAAAATAAGGTTTTTCTTCTGTTATCTGATGGTAATTAACCTGATTTTTTTATTCTTTATACATGATGGCAATTAAGGTTTAATCAGGTAAGATGTACACACACATACGAATTTTCTAGTCACTAGTACCAAAACAAAGAAGAACTTTTAAAGAAATATTTCTTTAAATTTTTATGTTTTACTGTTTAATTCTAATTAAAATTTCTGGTTTCTGTGTATCAAGTTGGTTCAAGATGTTATAGTTCCTAAAATGAAGAAAGGCAGATATGAAAATTTGAAACTAAACCTTTTGTTCTTGATGTTATATTTGAGTATATATCATTAAATTAGCGCAATGTTTCAATGTTTTATTGTTTCCCTTTCTTCATTTTAATAGCATTTTTCTCTTAGAAACTGAAAATAATGTAATTAATCAGAATTTCTACCATAAAATAGAAACTTTTCACTTCACAATTATTTTATAATCCGTAATCAAGTATCCAGTGAATTATTACTTATAATTATAAATATAAAAATTTAGTGCTCTTTTTGTTTTAAATTTCGTAATAATTTATAACCATATCCTTCATCATCTGGAAACTAGCACACTTGGAATTAAAATCTTAAATATTCTCTATCATTAGATTTTATTTATTTTTTAAAGCAACAATTACTCTTGGCAATGACCCAATATTAAAACAAATGAGTTTAGGTTAATGAAAATTTCAGATTAGAGCAAGTCCTTCGTGCTCGACGCTATGTTGGTCGGAGTTGAAAAGCAATTTGTTTATCAATAAAAGTCAAGACATTTCACAATTAACCCTTTGACTGTTTTGTTTAATATGCTGTCTATAAAGATCAAATTTTTTGTTCTGGGAATATATTTATATACAACTAATTGTCATTAAAAATTGATATATGTATTTATAGAAACCACTTACTTTTTAAATCTAATTACAACTTCTATGAGCTATTTGATTTTAGTTTTAAGCTTAAAAATAAGATAGTCAGAAGCATCTTTGATACATGGGGATGGTAGTTTAGTGGTTCAATATAAATATTTTAAAACATATTTCAATTTTTAAAAATACATCATCAAATGTTTTCTATAAATATAAAAATATCATTTATTTTTACATTTAGATTTATTTATCATTAATTATTTGCTTTTCTTCAACAACAACAACAAAAACATTCAAACAAAGCTACTTTATCCATGCATGCTTGATTAAGCTTAACTAATCTTCGAGTGTGGAGCTTAAAGAAATGTAGAATGTATAAATTCATCGTCCTTTTAGACAAAAATTCATATTCATGCTATAATCATATGATAAATAATAACACAGCCTTAATGTAAATAACAATTTAATAGACACTATTGTTTTCTCTGATTAGTCTTAAGACATGTGGAATATAAACATTTGGATATTAAGGAAATTTTAATATTTTTTTAAAAAATTCTTTATCTTTAACAATGCATATTCAACATGTCTAATTTTTAAATTCTAAGCAATCTAAGGCACACGTTGGTGTATATCAATACCCCCCTCCCCCAAAGAAAAATATAATTGCTGAAAATTTCATTTGATGCTCTAACAAGAATGCGTTCTAAACTCAAAAAAAAAAATTCAGGTGCCCTGGAAGTCTCTTCAGGTTATTTTAAAAAACACCTAAAGACATAAATAGAAAGACATAAATATTGTTCCTGATTTCAAGTGACGCAAACAAAGATTAGAAAAATAAAGTTCGAAAGAACTGTCAGAAAATAAAGTATCTTGAGAAAAATTCCCTATTGCTTAAAATTTATCAAATGTAGATTTCATTCTTTGACATAAGACAAAAATGCATCAATTATATCTAAATTTAAAAGAACTTGCTGCATGAATTTTTGATATTAACTTCATCAAAATTGAATTAAGTATCTGTATACTTAGTTTTTTAAAATTAAAACTATTGTACATCAGAAATTTGTCGAACAAAAATACAAGAATCTGTATATTATGATCCTTTAAACTGCTACTGACTCAAACGGAATTGAATCAAACAAAAAATAATTTCTTCAAAAAAACCATCTTTCAACAAGTTAAGCACACATTTAATTAGTTTCCAACACAAAATTCTATAGCAGCAGTGACAAATTATTTATTAATTTAGAAATAATATTCTACTACTGAGATGGTAATTAGTTTCATTCATTTTGATGAAAGTTATGATTTGTTACAATTATAATTGTTGCAACAGCAACTTAAATTCGTAATTTACAACTAAATCTCAGTTGTGATAAAAAAAAGGTAAATAAATGTGGGTGTGCTTTTCACCCGTGATTTATCATTGGAGCAAATTAAATATAAATAAGTATTTGTCCTCTTCACTTAATTTACCATAGTTCTTAATTAAGATTCTTTTATTTTTGTAAACATGAAGTTTATATAATTATAGCAATTAGGTTTTTATCTTTGGTTGATAGAAGGCGTTTTTCTTTTGATAGAAATATTACTTTCATCACATGGGAAATTAAGTAGTTCGTCGGAAAACGTTACACAAGTTGAATTTTTTATAACAAACATTTACTGTTTATAGGGAATTTTTTTTACGGGCATTAACTTTGACATAAACATTTTTCTCGAACGTTAACGTTCACATTTCTATCTTAATTATGCTTCGCAACACTTCTATTACAAACAAATTGCAAATAAATAATATTTTTTATTATTATTTTCGTAGAACAATGGTTATTTAAATCCGAATATTTACAAAATTCAAGGTGAAAGTTTGTAAAACATATTCTCTTGCATTTGCAACTAAATAAATCTGATTCAATAAAATTGCAGAATATTTTACTTTGTACAAGTTATGTTATTTTAGAATGGAAGTCGAATTTCGATGTCGAAACTGGTTTTAATAGAAAAGTAATTATGCTAAGGGGACAATTTAGTAATACAACACTGAATGTTTTAGATAACTATTATTATAAATGTAAAATATGTCATTATTTACTTTGAGTAGGGTGCAAGTTGCATTGCTTTTATGTGTTTTAGTATCATAACGAATCCTCATTATTTTAATAGGTTGTAATAGCTATCTTGAGTTGAATTATATTTTTCTGCAGATGCAGTTTGAACTTAAATGTCTTTCAACGTATCGATATTTTAAGACTAATGTCATATGTAAATTAACGAAAGTAAGAAAACACTTTATTTAACATAAAGGTTTCCAAGTCGTTTCAAGTCCGAATCTTAAAAAGGAATCTCAATGTTCAATTTTCAATATTACTGCTAGAAATTTACATCATGATGGTATCAATTCATGCACCAAGTCAGTTACATTTTGGAATCAATTATCTCTTCTTTCAAAAGAAATAAAGACCTGATGTAGCAAACAGTGTAAGACAACTTACAATTAGAGCATAAAGATAATTAAATACATTAAGTTAGGAAGTAAAACAAATTTAAAAATACACTACAAAGTTTAAACAATGTTTAAGTATCGTGCAATATGGCGCTGTATACAATAAACAGGCGAAATTAATTATCATCCAAAGAAAGTAAAAACAAAAAGAAATGCTCCGAAGGAATAGAATTAAACGAACAAGGAATCCATTCTAGTCCACTTGATAGCGTTATGTTGGTTTATTCCTTTTAAAAAATTTTTTCTACTTATCTTGTTCGTCTTTGTTTTGAGGAAATTTCAGGCCATGAGAGGCTGTTGTTAGACTTAAGTCAAGCTTCTTACAGAAAAATTTCAAAAATAATTAAAATCCATTTCGAATTTAGTTTATAGTCCTTGAAAAAGTGGACTAGAATGGATTCCTTGTTTGTTTAATTCTATTCTCTCTTAGTATATTTCTTGGTTTTTTACTTTCTTTGAAAAATCATTGGCAACTTGCAATTAGATGTTAAATGACATGCGCAATGACATTTGAATTGCAAATATTTAATGTGAATTGACGCATTAGATCCTGAGTTCACGCACAAGATTTAATGACATAATCTTACATAATGCCTAAATATAAAATTGTTTCTTTTTCTTTACAACAATGTGTTTAATACGGTTTACAAAGAAACATTTAGAAAGAATAATTTCTCTTTAAATAGCACTAATAGATCCCAAGAAAAGTGTCATAGAGATCCTCTTTTACACCCATTATGCTGATTGCATTTAGATTCAGTTAATCAACATGCTAATGTCTTTCTAACCGATAGGTGACACTCTGCAAAAAGGTTTTTTTTTCAAGTAAACGAAGGATAGAAAAGATGTAGAATCTAAGTCTGGTTACTGTTGCATTGTTATGTTATTGCAAATTACTGGTTCTTTTGCATTTACTAATGGAAAATTAAGTTATAGAAATAGTGGGTATTTTATAACGGTTAAAGATTAATTAAATAAAATGATCTGTTAATTCATTGATGTGCAATAATAAGTGCTCAAAGTAAAAGGTTTTATAAAATAGAGAAATGCACAATTTATTTTAAAGAAAACGAATAAATATGATGTAAACATTAATCCGACATCATAAATAAACAGACAATTTACATGTATTATTCCTGCAAACAAGCATCCAGGCAGCAACCAATTTATTTCCTCTAACCGATTAATTGATTCATAAGCCTTTTTAGCTTGAAACTTCACCTTATAACTTTACATTTATTCAGTCTTTCAATTTTTAACGTTCAATCAACGATTTTTCAATGCCAATGTGTCGTGCACTGATAGAAGATGCATTTTTTTTGTGACACTCCAGGAGAAATCTAGAAATCTCATCAGGATTAGTGACAGCACAATGGCACAACAAAGCTTCGAAATCTATCAATTGTCATGATATTCTTCCATAACTCACTGAAATAAATCATGCTGGTTGACAATCGCTTACATATCCTTACGTCGGTGAAATGCCTGTATTAATTAAAATGTCAATAAATGCAGCCTTTAGCCGTGAGCAGTGATATAGCATAAAAATGATCAATGAGTAATCATAGAAGTACAAGTAATTTACAATTCATAAAAGACAGCTCATAATATTTGGCATATAAGCAGTATTCGAATACAACAATGATGCCTTAAAATATTTAAAAAATATTTTAATAACATGTATTGTGACTAAGTATAATTATCTTCGCCAGTGTGTTATATTGTCGCGTCCAGAATCACAAGAGTAGGAAAGTATTGAAACCAAACGGAGTTAGGGACAAACGCAAAACTGTATTTACACTAATTTTGAATTAACATTAACTAAAGCGCACTGTTGTTAATAAATCTCATATAATATTTTAGAATTTTCATTTAAATATGGGAAGGATAAATTCGTTAATGGTTGTCATTCATTTGTGTATAATAATGAACACTAATTATACTAACTTAGAAAGTAAAATTGGAACAAGGAACGGAAATACCTTGGCTTGTCACAACTTCAACCAGGAAACTATATACTGATAAGCGAATATTCAAAAGCTGAAATGCTGCTGTTCAAAGATCATGCTCCACTGTAGTAGTAAGCGTATTAGAGGCTGCATAAAAACCCTGTCTATCAAGGTTGAAATTTCGTATAATCTTTTCTGCGTTGTGATTTGTTTTGTTTATTTAACCCTTTGCGGGCAGGTACGGCGTATAAAGCGCTCCAGTGGGTATGAATCATAGGCTGAATAAAAACTACCGAAGGTGGAGAGGTCACCAACCCTCTACCTCGTATTGACATCCCTCCTACTTGCCCCGATAGTTTCCAATGGCAATGAATCAGTCGGTGCGGTCTGATCGCGCTTGAAAGTGCGTGAAACGCTCTCCATAACCCAACCTGACTATCACGAAACGGCGGAAATTATCCATATTGAGCAATATTCATTTGTTTTGGAAGAATTAAGCAAGGAAATACCAGCTGAGGACAAATCTGATGCATCATATCTCGATGAAAAAATTACTGAGTATAGCTACCAAGAAATTGATTCTGAGACTGACGTGGAGGACAATCCAGTTAACGATGAATATAGAGACTCACATTCGAACACAATTATTTGTACCATCCATCCATTTAACCAATAATCTTATTATAGGGGAAGGTGGTGTACCTAGGTCCCATTTTTACTTTTTAATTGGATAATTACTAAAAGAAAGGTAACAAAACAATTTTTCTTTCATATTTTAGGCCTTTATACACAATATATATTTTTTTCAGATATTTTAAAAAAGTATTTCAGTGCATTATTTACAATTTAAAAAAAGTGCAAATAGGACCAAGGTACACCATGGGTGGTGTACCTTGGACCAGCTATTTCTAGATTTAAAAAATCTAACCGAATAGTTTGAACATAAACATTTATTGGTATTTTAGCTACAGAAAAATGTTAATGAGCACTTTTACTTAATGAGGTCTTAGATTAGACCGAATATAAAATTATTACAGCAACAGTTTCATTCCTATGAGTAGGCTGAACCAACATTGTAATTAGACAGGTGAATTCCAAATGTTAATTTCCGAAGCTGCCTTTCAGATCCTCCAGTCAACATGGGATGTGGTAACTTCCACATTACATCACATTTTTCCACAACATAAGTGGTAGACCATGTAGTGGTCATGCACCAAGGTACACCACTTGGCCATTTCATGGAAAATGACTGACTACTAAATTGAGGTTACGCTTAACATAATTTCTAACACGTGTTATTATAGCTAAAACTGTGCTTTATAAGTTAGGCATTTTACTATAAAGTAATTTATGTATGTTTAGGAACTATTAACACAAAATTCAACAGGAAAAAATTACTTTTGCTGGGTCAATTTCCTTTTTCAGGATTCATTCATTCAAATGAGCACCTTGACAAATAAGTTCAGGTACACTGGGACCTCTGGTGGCAAGTGTACAAAATACATATAACATTTTCTACACATCTATACAGATGGCGCTAAAATCGGTATAGGTTCAAGGTACACTTATGTCCAAGGTACACCACCTTCCCCTTCTATAAAAAATCAAGTTGGGTATAATTAAATAAGCGTAGATTTGGAAAAAACGGAATGGCGCATAAAGTTTCTTCAATCTGATCTGAGTTTCCTAAAATGTCACATGTCCGCTAAGGGTTAAAGTTCGATACATTGTTAATCCGAAATTTACGGCCATGCGTTTATTTTTCAACTTAATTTCAGCCTTGAATTAAAGATTTCGCAAGATTCAATTCCTTCAAAATCAACTTATTTACATCATTTGAACCTAAATTTCTAGAAACTATATAACTTACATTAAAGCAAATTAAAATCAAACCGTATGAATATTAGATGGAGCTGCATAAATATTTAGGCAGAGTCAGTAACTAATGCGTTCAGATTACATTTTCAATTTGCAATTACAACACAACTTTATAATTGCAAATACCAAGTTCAGTAGTTAAATATGCTGAAATATGTGACATCCGAAATGGAATATCTCATTATGCGCTCCTTTCATACACATAATAAAGTACAAATAATTTCCGAAAATAATTTTACAAAATACACTCAAGGAATCTTGTTTCATTAACTCAGAAATTACGTTTTTAAAGTAAACACAAACTCTTAAACATATATGAAATTACTCAGGATTTAAATTTAACTTTTAAATGTAGTCAGTTCACTTACGAAGAAGGAAGTCAGATTAATTTTGAAGTGGAACGCAATTTTTGAAGTTTATTTTGGAACAAAACTTGCGTAACAGAAAATTTCTTTACACGAATGTTACTCAACGAAGAGTGAAAGAAAATCGCAATGAGGTGAAATTGTATAAATGTAATTAAAACGAATAAAGTATATTTGGAAAGTAATTTGAATAAAATTCTACAGATGTTGTTGAAAGAAGTCTTGTTGCTATATTTCGAAATAATTTATAATGATTGAAGAAAGTCAGCTTCTCGGTTTTACAAATCCAAGGAGAATTTTAAGTTTATCGAATTATGGTACGAATAATTAAACAAGGCAAGCAGCAAAACAAGAAAATTTAAGTCCTTAGAAAAGGAAAACCTATTTTTAATAAATGCTAAGAAACTGAATCATACTGTCTATAAGGAAAATCATTATATCTTACGATAGTAACAGTGGGAGTTGTGATTAAAAAATATTAAGTATACATTGGTGAAAATAGACATTCATTTTGAAGTTGTGTTTTAAAGTAATTCGAGGTAGTTATATGGTTGGGAAAGAGTGTCAATATGGGTTTGCAAATTTTACATATTATTTTTATCTGAATCAGTAGGATCCTGTTTTTTAGCCTCTTAAAATCAAAGTATGAAAATTAACTTTAAAAATTCCAGGAGGAATGTTCTCCCCTTGAGTTTCTCGTCTACAAACACAATATGACTCGTTCTGTTCATTTCCCCTGATAAGGGTCTGCATCCTGGCGACACATCACAGAGGAAGTGCCAAAGCCCTCTAATCAGACATGTACCAGGATGACGCAACAGGCACGTGAAAACCAACAACAACTTCAGCAGGAGTGTCTGTGTATATTATAATAAGGAGAACCGACTATGGAGTTTCGACACATTGTGTCAAAAAATTGATGACAATTTACATTTTCGGTCACAAGATCATATACTGAATTTCATTTATACAAATCGTTGCGTTTTTTGAGTTATCGCATTAACACAAACACACAAATATACAGGTCGACAGATGCTCACGCCATCCATGGATTGCATCCAAATTTGACACTTTTCTGTAATTCGTTTGATAGAACACATGTATTACCCAGCTAAAAAATATGCAGAAAATCTGCGGAAAAAATGTTTTTTGAAGTTCTTCAAAGATTTCTGCAGATTTTTTGAAGATTTAAGATGCAATTTAATCTGCATAAAATCTGCAAAAAAAATTATTTTTATTTTTTTCTTTAAATATCCTGTAGAATTTTTAAGACTTCAAAAAATCTGCGTTTTGTCTTCAATTCAATTTGCAGTTATTTAGTAGATTTTCACAACATTATTAAACTTGACCAATAATCTGTTGATTTTTTTGAAGATTTAACTGCAATTTCATAATATCTGCATTTCTTCAAATACATATCTTGAACCATATTCTCTAATATTGCAGCTTTATTTTCCAAAGAATATAAAACAAAATTAGAATGTAATTATCGTTATTGTTTAATTTTACAGTAGACAGGAGTTTCATCAGTTCCTTTTTCAATTGGTGATATAGACCATATACTTGTATAGAAAAGGAATGCATGAGCAGAAAAAATTTCCCAATCGAAAATTGTTTCAGACACTAAATTTTTACTTTCTCGTATACGAAGTATACAAAGAGAAAGTATTGTAATCTTCAAAAAATTCGAACTCGAGATTTTGACGGATCTCCACGTTTTAGACCTCCCTGAGTCCGAAAAACACAATTTTGGAATTATGGCTGTCTGTGTGTGTGTCTGTCTGTGAACACGATAACTCGAAAACTATTAGAGCTACGGAAACGAAATTTGGTATGTGGTCTTTACACATAATTTGTAGGTTTCTGTCAAATTTTGGACAAAATCCGTCAACGGGAAGTCTGTCTGTCTGCATGTTCGAGGTCATGTGAACGCTATAACTCAAAAACTTGAAAAGCCAGATGGATAAAATTTTTTACTCAGTTTTATCGTCATGAATGTAGGTCCGTATCAAATTTTGGGCCAAATCCGTCAAAGGGTTGACTGTCTGTCGGTCCGTATAATTTACTTTTGAAGAGAATCCGTTATCTCTGCGCGCATGCGTACTGTAAGAGCGGAGAGGAATTTCATTACGGAGTAGCGAATTACGTCAGTTTGTCCTTGAGCCGGTAAGAGAAGAAAATCGTTACGCATCTCTTTGAATTTCATTTTTTGCCTAGATATTTTTCAATCATTGTAATGAAAAACCTTATGATAGTCTTTGGATTCTGGGTAACAATAGGTTCGATTTTTTTAGCCACGCGGGGGAAGGGGAAACGGCACCTTTTTGGGGAAGTATACGAGAAAGTTTAGGGGAGAACACTCCCGCTGGTTTAAATATGCAGCTGAAAAAATGAATTCTAAATTAATATTTAAAATAAATATTTGAGGTTTTACCATTTTAAACTTTTCCCCCACAATTTAATTAATTTCCAACTGTCTTTCTGACTATCTCTTTTCCTCCAAAAGAAGGGAAAAGTGGAGCTTGGGCCCTTTGGATGTTGAGAAGGCTTATCAGAAAGATAAAAGGTGTAAAAGAATTTATTGAAACAGAGAATCTAAATTATTGAACTAAAATATCTAAATTATTGAAATAAAATAAATATACTAATCTCATCTGTTACTCATCTCTACGACTTTGAAACGCGTATTCTGACCATGGTTGATTTTTACACCACTAAATGGCGCCACTAGAGCTATGGTGATGCTAAAACTCAAATAGATTATTTTACCCCCATCTCATGTAGTCCGGGGTTGCTGTGCGGTTAATGTTTCTATCTGCCAACCCTATGAACGCGAGTTCGAGTCCCAGCCAGGATGAGTGGATGAGTTTGAACTTTTGTCGTCACAATCTGAATCAACATCGTACAATTAAGTTGAATTACAAATTAAATTAAATGAAATTAATAATTAACCCTTTACTGCAGAAAATAGGAAGGTATTTTTTCTTCAGATTTTCTACATTTTTTTCTGTAGAAAATCTGAAGATATTTGGAACATAATTTTCTTCAGATATTCTAATTTTTTTTTCTGCAGAAAATCTGAATAAAACACGTTCCAAATACCTTCATTTTTTTTTTAAGACCGTTTGCAGATTTTTTGTAGCTGGGAGTGATGTTTATTATCTTACAGCAGCAACAGAAGTAAATGTGCACGATGTAGGGAAAACAGATCACAATGCAATGATGCAGAAAAATAGTTGTTTTCCAACTACTTACCACATTACCATAGTATAAAGTTATAAAGATTTACTTTCTGCATTTTAACTAAAATCAAATTTTATTCATTTAAATTCAAAAATTATCAATTCCATTCATGTCAGTGCATAGTTAAAAATTAATTTTTATATTACTTATTATTAAGTCTGATCATTACTCTATTCCATTTTCATGTCAAGTGTAATGAACTTAGTATGAAGTGGCGAAAGTTCCCAATCGGGAGCATCATAAAATTCAAATATAAAATTTTTTTCTTCACATCTTAATGATTGATATCTTTAAAAATAAAGCATTAGAAAATGAAATATGCAAAAAAGTCGTTAGAAATAATCCTGGATCTGAATTACGCCTGTAAAGTGTTAATACTGAGAGAATAACACTTAAAATGCTGATTTGTTTGTTCGTTATATTTTCGAAACTTTGATGTTTCAAAACATAGAAAAATAACATAGAGAAAATGTTATCCGTCGAACCAATGACCCCAATGAACTTTATCCTGTGGGTAAATCTCAAACATCAGATGTATTGCGAACACTTCAACAACACTGTAGACGACCCAATACTGTTGTTGAGCGAACGTAACACCTAATATTCCAAAAAGTGCTCACAGTTCTATTAAAACGAGAGTCCAAATGTGTATTGTAGCTAAAGGAGATTAGTTCCTACATCAAAAATTAAGGCATCTAATGATAAAGAGTTGTTTTTGCTCTGTTACCATCATTTGAAGCTTAATGAAATTTCTTTTCTGATTGTTAGAATAAAACAAGTAAAATAACATTTTCAATAACATAGACAATAACAAAATAAATAACATTTTCCACTGCGTAACGAAAGTATCTCAATTGAAATACTAAAAAAATGAAGTGTGCAAATAAAATATCTTTTTTAGAAGATTTTGCTGTGCTGGCAATAAAATTTGACGCGAAATGGATAATTTTTTATAAATAATAAAAGTGCTAAAGAATTTTACGGTAGATTTATTTGTCTCAGCTGGTGAATAAATTTTTGATGATCACGAACTGTCCTTTACAGATTTCCGATACACAGCAGTTTGCCTGCGTAGATGATAGGAAATTAGTTCCTCTATCCCTCTGAGATTATTGTTCCGAAATGAGTAAACTTTTAAGAACTGCATTCAGTGGAACTTCAAAGAGAAAGAATTTTATACTTCCATTTCGACATATCTGTCTCTAAATAACGGAAAGCATTGCATCCATATAAAGTATGGAGAGCATAAAAAATGTTTATGGCACATCATTAAACTCTTTATGGGTACTTATGTCAAGCGAGAAATAACGTATGCGATCAAACAGAACTAGAGTAAAAGGTGAGTGTATTTCTTATCAATAATACAACGAAAAGATAAAAGAGGCTTTCAGAAATCTTTCCGTATTATTTGTACGCCTCGTTAAGAAGAGAAGAAGAAGAAGAAGAAAAGCCAAAACGCTGGTTGTCATTAATTGAAATCACAACAGTTTTAAAATATCATCGTTCTAGATATTGAAAATGTAAAAGTATAACGGTTCACACTCCTTTGATAATGTTTAGCTGAGTTGGTGACCACAGAAATCTAAACAAAAGCATTTCAGAATGAAATAACGAAAGGGCTCCATGAATGATAATGAATTACTTTCAGTGAAAGATAAATGAGATTTTACAGTTATTTACATTTTGTCAAAGAAAAAGAAAATATTTTGTCGGTGCAACAATACTGGACCTCTTCGCGTGTCTTGCTACACAGTGAGTGAGTCATCTGAACAGAGAGAAGGAAGCAGCGCCATTTGGCGTATAATTACATCTGTTACACAAGGAAAAAAAATTACAAAATCGGAACTAGTTGCGTCTATCAGCAATATTACTGGGCAATTATCACTTACTTAATAGCGCCATTTTCGTCTTTATCATATTTATAAAAAAACTATCAGAATAGCTATAAAAATTGGAGTATAAATGTTTTACATAAGTTTTGACCCAGGCCATTTCTTGTCGTTCTTGAAGACAATTATGTCATCTGATCTACCTGAGTACATAATAATTATCTCAATTCTGATAGATAAGTACCTGGCAAAATTGACTGATGCTACCAGTCCTTCAGGTACACACTGGACTAAAGCAAAAACACAGGAGAAACTTCAGTTGTTTTTCGGGTGTTTATCTCATATTTTTATACTAACAAAGCATAAAAAAATAACGAAAGCTTTATAATATTTTAATGATTTTAGTTACACTAATAATATTTTAATTTATCTTTTTATTTTAATTTTAAACCGTTGATTTTAAGTGTCGTTGATTTGTATTCCCCCTTTATATCTGAATTTGTTACAGTTTTGAGGTTGTTTTTATATATGTTATAGACCTTAACTTTCAACCATGAGTTTTAAATTCCCTGAAGAAATTAATAAATTAATTATAATTTTCTTTGCTTTAAATTTTTAAATTTTGTTTTGAATTATTTTTGTGATTTTGAGTTTTCTACCTCTTTTTTGCATTTTACCGTCAGTTTGCCGCAGATTATTAAAATATGGACCAATAAACCCGAACTTCCATCAATAAAACGCAACCGACCAACAAACGGAAAAATAGTCTAGCAAAGTGCTTATAATCCGTTTTTCAAATGTCCCTCAGCGCTTAACCCCTTTCTATAACTAGCCACTACTTTAGGACAACAGCTGTTGCCACTCTGAAATTAAGGGGGGGGAGGGAGAAACTCGAGACTTAAGCAGGAATCCTGTATATTTAACTACTTGTAATGTGACATTTTCTGTTTGTACTAAACGATATATCCAAACTTATTTTCATTTAAATGAATTGTTTGTCTCTTCTTTCTAGCCATATCGCCCCTGTCTATTATGACAGGGGATGATGAAATTGTTATATCAAATATATAATTAATATTATTTTATTTTATATATTTAACTTAATAACATAAATGTATATATTTATATTATTATATTTCATATATATTATTAATATAACTGAATGCATCTAAAATATTACGAAGTACTGGGTTTGAAAATAGCTACTTATGCCCGATTAGTATTTAAAAGATTAATTTATTCGATAAAAAATAATACATTAGTTTATTTTTCTGTCCTTTCTGTTTTAATCTTTCAAGAAAGAAACATTGAATTCAAAAGCTTGTTAAAATGCTTTCCCATAATTGTACGAGAAAATCAAATGGGTAGGAGAATGAAACATTCACTCAAATATAATTCGAAAGCCTAGTGCATCTCTTGAGCAGTTAAAACATTAGAATAACATCAGATATTTATGGAGGCAACAGCGATTTCAAAACCCCAAAATGAGTTTTGTTTCCAAGTAACTAACTGTAAAATTCGTATTGTTGCTCAGCATGCATGGGAACTTAAGTGAACACACATATATATATTCCCAGCAATAAGCAAATGAATTATTCTCTCGCTTTGCTTGGATCCGAATGCATGGCGTCTGCGCAATTAGTTGCGTAACTAACGATTCTTTTGGATGGATATTCGATTAGATTTAGAGGAAGAGCCGAAACTTAATTACGCACAAGTCCAAGAAACTGAGATTTTAATTACATTATTGCCGCTAACGAGAATTTTCTATTTATATTTTCAGAGCTCTCGTTATTGGTAAGATTTTACGTTACGCTGGTGTTTAATGCCATCGCTTTTCGTTTCTCTCTAAGTGTCATTGGCGGGTTTCTTTTAATAATCGACGCGCTATATTCATTATCTTTATTCGAAAGGAACATTGCGTTATATAATGTAACTGTATAATTTATAGGTGTAATGCCATTTTCAGATCATTTCTTATTTTATTAATACATGTAGTAAACGACGGAATATAATTTGTACCTCTCATTAATTATTTACAAAGCTTTAATTTCTTGTTTTAAGACAGAGCCTATTCGACAATAAAACTTATACTAAAAGAAATTATTTCCAGGAATATTTAAAGAATTTAGTTACGAAATCAACTGAATATTGCCAAGAAGAAAAAAATAAAAAATATAATTTATTAGTAATTCAGTCAGACTTAAAGGTCGTTCTTCTATATTATCTTAGCAAAAATATTAGGATTCTTATTCTTAGTTCTGCTTGTTTTTCTACTCTTATATTGTCTATTTGTATTTTGTAAAGTGTAATCCGTTCACATATTTATTGAAGATGCTGTGCTTTTTTTATTTCTCTTTATTTTATTTTGTTTGAAATTCCGTCACGAATAACAATGGGGCACACAATTTATGTTGCATTTATACAGATATTGTTCATACTAAATTCCCGTACGCTGATTTCATATATGAAGTTAGATCTTCTTTGTAAGCTATAGTTTTTTTTTTTTTACAAAACACCAATTATGTGTTTTTTTCCTTCAAATTATGCGTTTTTGAAATAACATATAATATTATAATTAGCATACACTCATGAAATAAGTAAAACTCACTATTCAAAAGTTATTAGCAGAATGTTTTCATTAGATAACCTATTCCTTCGTTTTTCTAATTCTCTCAACTAAACGGAGGATTTTAAAAACCAATTAAGAATTCTGTGAAATTGGTTTCAGGTTATCGGCTAATAAATACATATTTTTATATTTTTAACTTTGTTTACTGATAAAAAGGAACCGATATTGATTACAAATTCTGAAAAATACACATTTTAGCCCTATTATATTTTAGGTATATTTTTACCTATTTAGGGCATTTAAGAAATATTTTTTCTAACATTGGTATTGGAGGGTAGTGACTCAGTGCTCTATTCGATCAAATATTCCCTGCATAGGCTGAAATGCTGCAGATTGAATTCAGTGGGTCCGAAGACCTCATGTTGGTGTGGCATGCAAATTTGACAAGCGCGTTACTGGTTCAGTTTCACACTCTTACCGCAGCTCAAAATTGCCTGCATTGCCTTAAAATAGCCTAGATGTAACGCAAAATGTGACGCTAACTCATTAAATGAAATCAAACGAAATGTAATCAAATGAATTTAGATAATTTTTTTAACCCTTCTTCAAGAGCGGACAACGTTATTATACGCCATCGAATATCCGTAAATCCGATTTCACACTTTCTTTAGGAATTTATTTTATATATAAAAATGAGTTAATGAGTATTTTCAAAAAAGTGAAGATTAAAGAAATCAACCAATACCTTAAAACATATATTCATGCCTTAAGAAAACCAAACTAAAATTTAATGACTTCAGATAATGAAAAACAAAATGATCTGATGGAATAAGAAATTAGTTTAAGAAATCTAGTCTTCGTTATTTCCGAAACACAAAGAAATAAAGTTAAATTAGCTGATACCAGAATGTCAGAGGTCTTAATATCAAAGTTTATGTTATTTTAAAGATTTATTTTGTTTAATCCTTATTTATCTTCTTCTAAGGTTTTTCTGTCCTTCTTTCTTTGGTTCACATTTACTTTAAAATTGTTCTATTCATGAATTATTTGAGGTAAGACTTTCCGTTAAATTGGAATTTATTCCACAATGACTGCTATCTGTAAAAGAAAGAGAACAATTTAACCGAGAAATTCGTAAAACAGAATAAAAGATTCCAAAAGATATTTGATTTTAAACATCCCGAGGAAAGATAATTAAAGTTTTAAGCTGTTTAAAAAGTAAAGTTTTACTTTTAGAAAATGTATAGTTTTTTTTTCAGAGCAAAATAAAAAAAAATCAAATGGTTCTTTTTTGGAAATCTGTTTTTAGCGAATTCGTCAAAGTTAATAGCGTCGATTTGCTTATTTCTTTAGAAAATGAACGATTAAAATTAGAAAAGGTTAAAAGCGATAAGAATTTGTTCTGAAAGGGTTTTTAGAAGTTTTCAATTAAGCGCAGTCAGTGAAGTGAATAAAACGGATGTTTACCATTTTATCTGCTGTTGATTTCAGACTTCCTGAAATTTTTTGCTCATTTCTGGTTAAAATTTGTATTGCAGTTTGTAACAGCATAGTGCCAATTTTTTTTCAATATATCTGCCAAAAACTTTCATTATAATAGGTAATTTAAGACATTATCATTAATTAAATTATGAGTGATTTGAAAAGATTAGCTATCTTATTTAAGATAAGAGGTTAAAATAACTAACACAGAAACATTTAAATATGGATAGAATAGGTATTAGGAGGTATTCCCTGACATTTGGCACTTCACTGTAAGATGTCATTTTAAGTCCGTATTTTCTGAATTTTATCAAAACAACTAAGATTTACAATATCTAAGTTTTATAGCTGATTAAATTAAGGTTACAATTAAATGTGTGACATCAAATCGTGAAGCAAAACACAAAATATAACGGAAATTATCGGATAATTATAATTTTAATAGTAATTATAATAAGTAAATCAAAGATATAAAAAATTAGAAAAACGAAACTCGAAAGAGTAATCTTGGACATATTAAATGCTTTACAAAGTCAAATCGAAGTAAAAAATACATCACTAAAAAGTATGGAAAGGTTAAGAGAGTAACGCAATCTAAGAAAAGTAAAAAAAAACATAAGAAATGCGAAGTTCGGGTCCACGCCGTAGATTTTTCGTGAAAACGTCGGGATAAAACCATAAAACAAGTGTTTCGTATTAATATTTAATTTAATTATCGATCTCTTTAATACAATATTTACACAGAGTAGTATAATGGTAACAGAATAGATAAATCACAAGCTACCAGAGACCCTTTCTACATGCGATAAACATCGAAAAACATGCGGAGTTTGAAATTTTCAAATTAATAACGATTTTTACTTATATTCTGATGAATAGTTTTATTGTCTCACTTTGGGACCTAGTAATACTCCTGAATCTCTTTAAAATTATACCAGAATCAACCTCCTTGCTAAGCCCGTTTCCACGATAGACTTATTTATAACCTTACATAAAGCTAATTCATAACAATCACGCGCGTGCGCCTACACTGTTACGATGACGTCACATGCCAAACAAATACTATGCGCCAAAGTCTTACAAATGCGATCTATCCGTTGTGGGGTCAAACATTCTTTTCGCATTATTAATCTTCTAGTTATTAGCAATTCAAATCTGACGGTATTTTTTCACGCAAGAAAGTTCGACAGACTATCACTGTAGCAAGCCGAAAGACGTTTTCACGTAAAAAAAAGCAATAATAACTGGAATAATAAACTAACTGATAAAAGGGAAAAAATTTCAAAAATACTAAAACGTAAATTGTTGAAAGTCAGGAATATAAACGAGAGAAAACTATTTTACAGTTACAGATTTTACTACTGTTAATTATTGACTATTTTACAGGTTCTTTCCGTAGCTCCATATTTTCCAGATGGATATTGACTTTAGAATATATTTCTCTTTTTCGTCCACGTATATTTACAATATATCCAATTGAAAAATCTATTAATAAATCTGGTGTTTTCGAAAACATAACATAGTAGAAACCTAAGTAGAATATAAAGTAAATTTCAGTAAAATAGTAAAAAAGCTTATTCGTAAGCGATTTTATTTTTTTGTTCCTAATGTCGATACACTAAGTATAATTGGAAACAGGTTCTTACTTACAACTGCTATTGCGAGGAAATTCAAATTAATCGGTACATAAATTAAGAGAAAATGAAATTATTTCTTTTCTACGAAAAATTGTCCACTTCTTTACTTTCTAGGTTGTCTTCTACTTATCTAACCCTATGAAACGAATATTTGAAAAGGTATTTTCTATTTACATTGCTGTTCTCTGTTTTAAGACTAACTCTATTTCCAAAACAAGGTCGATAACAGTTTGCTAACATGGGCGACGTATATTTTAAATTTCGTTAACGCTCGGAAAACAACATAGACGATCGCTTTCTATTGAGAGGAAAAATCGAAAAAAGAAGGGTGCAACAGTTTCAGAGCTTTGAAATCTAAATAAACATGTTTAAAATGCCTTCGAAATTTATTTCGCTCTACATAATTTTAGTCAACTAATCCAATGCCTAATGCATATGCACTGAATTAATGTTCCCATGAATAATACATGGTTAATGAAAATATGTTTGAGATTCATCGGTTGGAATTGAAAGTGGCCTTTGAGAGATCATAACTTTTGTCTCCTCGAAGAATTTTTACACTTTCTCTTTATGTGAATCTGAAAACAGAAAACGAAATTAAAGTATTTCTCTCGCAAAGAGTTTCTCAGACATGTTTGTTGTAAACGAAAAATGAACATTTCCTCAGAAAATAATTATTACCAGCTATAATGAACCCAGGATTTTACACAAAAGATCCCAGAGATTAGAAACAAAATTTACGGATTTATCAAAGGAGTTTTCATTTCTCAAGAAAGATTTATTTAAATGTTTGGCATTTAAAAGTGCAACGAAAGATCTTTATTTCGCATTATTTGTTATTTCAGTACGTAGATACTTTCGTCCTTTCTGTGGACACATTTATATCAAATGAATATATATGAAATAAAATATTATTTAATACTGGAATTTTCCTTCTTCAAATTTGTGTTTAGCGTACGTACCATAATCTCATATATTTTAATCACTAACGTTGAAGGTGCCAGAAGACTCTTCATCCGTATGATTGCAAGAAATTTTTATTTGATACCCACTCCGACCCACACTACCCGGAAGGGTGTAAGGTCTTTACACGGGCCAAAGGGGACACAGAAATCGCAAAATATATACAGACATCACCAAAAACAGGAGTGGGAAAAAATTACAAAGATATATTCACAAACAAATTATAAACAAACAAATCCCCAAGGGCAAGTAATATACAAAAAACAAATAATCGAATACAAAAAAATACAGAAGAAACAGAGGTAAACAATAGCGATAACAATACACCTTTTTACGTGCCAACGCAGCAGCATGCAGCGATTGCATCAAGAATATTGACCTATATATTGTAGGTTATATTGCTATCGCTATTGTTTACTTCTGTTTCTTCTGTATTTTTTCTTTTTTTCTATTCGATTATCTGTATTTCGTATTTTATTGGAAGTTGCCGCATATGAGCCATTCTGCCGACTACAAAAGTTTAATTAATTTCTTAATTTTTAATATCTTTTGTTAAATTGTATTAATTGTAACTGATACAAAAAAACAAGGCACAAACCACGAGAAAAACTCCCTGTGCATTCTCTTCAAATCGATTTATTAATGTGATCAGGATCCGAAACACTTTTTCCCCCAATAAGCCCATATTCCTTTGGGTAATTGGGGACACACCAGTAATTGAGTATATTTCTGTAAGTGAGGGTAATTAATTAATAAAATATTTTGAATGAATGGAATTGGTTAATGATCTCTGTAGTACAAGATCATGCACTCACAAAAAACATAGACTTCTTCTCCACCGTATACTATCATTGTAAAGAGAAAAACATTGCAGAGTTTGCAAAATTTGTTTCCAGTTGCTCCAACTGGCAACCATGTTTTTGTTTTTTAAATCATCATTATACTTTATTTTGTATGCTAATTTTACTACAAATTGAATTTAAATTGTAGCTGTAATGATGAAAAACCAGTAATGCAATGATCCGTTCTGTACAGATTCTTCTTTGTAATATTTGATAAGTTTCAGTAGGTAATTGCGTTCAGAAGCGGTTTTAAAACACATTTTATTTAGTAACGAACAAAACGAAAAGTTTGGAAGTACAGTAAAGTACCGTTTATACGTTTCTCATTTATACGTCGTTTGCATCTATATGTCGTTTCATCACAGTCCCTATTCATTGTAATGATAAAGTACTTCGTTTATGAAGAAAAGAATCGGAAAAAAATTTTTAGAATCTTTTACCTTTCAATTCCTTTTAAAAATGTTCACCTTAAGCTGAATAATAATTGAAAGCAAAATTCATAAAATAATTAAAGTTTTTCAGTTGAATAAAATCATTTTAACTAATAATAAGAGACGCCCTATACTGTAAAGCACCGTTTATACGTTTCTCATTTATACGTCGTTTCAGCACAGTCCCGCTTCATTAGTACTTCTTATAATGATATTGCTTATAAGACGCAAAACTTCGGTTATACGTCGTTTTCTCTCGTTCTAAAAATGTGAAAATCCTCCCTACTTAAACTGTGATCAAGATACCATGACTTCGAAATTATTCACAATAGATAAATTAATAGAAAAAAATTCTGATGCTAATTTAAGAGGTCATTAAGTAGTTATTCCATCTTTCTTTAAAGACGCAATGGATTACATTGAAAAACTTATTTCTTTTGTCAAAAGTATAGTAAAAATTAATCAGTGAAGTTAATTCGATTCATAATGCTGTACTTATGCTCACTGACAATCAGCGTATAACACGGTGGTTAACGAGTTTTTTAAAAAAAACTAAACGCCTACCTGCGTACACATTAAATCGTATGTGTATAATTAGTACCCAAGGTATACACATTAAATCGTATGTGTATAATTAGTTCCCAAGATATACACATTGAATCGTATGTGTATAATTAGTACCCAAGGTATACAATAAAAGTGCGATTTTTCTTCCTTTTTATGATAAATGTTTAATTTCAAAATTTAATTATTGATTTTCATACTGTAATATTTTACTAGTATGATCTTAAAAAACTTGAAAATTAATAATTTTGAATGAATTTGCATTAGTAGCATTAAATTTATAATGATCAATCATGTTTAGTAAAATTTCGGTTATACGTCTTTTCATTTATACGTAGTTTTATGGCAGTCAATTGAAAAACGTATAAACGGTGCTTTCCTGTAATTCTGAATTTCTTTCTTCATTTTGGTTGCAACTGAGTTTTTCTTTTTTCGATTTTTAAATTTTTTCTGCTTCTGGAACTATTAAAAAGTAAGAAGAGAATTTAAAAAAATATCCTTTATTAATGTTAGAAACTTCTAGAAATCTTCAGTTTAGTATAAACCCCAAAACACCATAAAACATTACATAAATTATTTCTTTCAGTTAGATAAATCTGAAATTATTTGCTCGGTTACTTTTATACATTTACTTTTAAATAACTAATAAAAATATAATAAAACCCACTATAAACAAATTTTAAATTGTATAGATTTAGCTGATTTACTGCTAGAGACAAAACAAATGAATTAGCTAGTAACAGAAGATGGCTAGGAACTCATAAATATGTACCAAATTTTCGGATTCCATAACTAAAAAACATAATATTACGAATTCCTCTCTGTCCTTTTTGGTTTTATTCTCGAATAATTTTCGAAATATGAATTTTTTAGTAAAACGTTTCAACGATGTTATGTATCAAATAGTTGCGTCACATTGTCAGATTTGGTGTTCATACTTTAAATTCCTTATAATGAAGACTGGAGTAAAAGAAATGTTTTGAAAAGTCAACTACTGTAATATAGGCAAACAACAAAAACAATAATGAAAGGCATCTGAAGAAAAGTCATCATGTTTTCTCATAACTTTCTTTACAAAAGGGTTCTCGGAACGACAATTTTCAAGAAACGATGATGCCAAGACAATTGCTGGGTAAATATGTACCATGAAATGCTGGCCCATTTCAAGGATAAAGCCTCCATTCTTTTCCGGAACGGTATCTTCACAAGAGAAAATAGCGAAAGGCAACATTGAGTGTTCATTATCCTGAGAAACGGAGGATCTAAAGTAGTTTTTAAGGGACTCTGAAATTCTGACGTGCATTTTTCTTCTGTAAATTATGTCATTGAGAATGATAAAGGTTTGAGATGCACTTTAGAAATAATATAACGACTTAGTTGAGAGGAAACGGGCTTAGAAGCTTTTTTTCTTAAAGCCTGGTATCAACTTGCCTTTTAGTTTTAAAAGAGATACACTAGTTTATGTTGTCTTAAAGTCACAGCTATTTTGGGATCTTTAAAAGAGATAAATAGCATTATATTAAGGTCGATAAAAGACGCTTTCTTGTATCGACCAACTTTGAGTTACAGTTGTATTGGCTATAAAATTTATAAAGAGGAAATTTGTTCTAACAAAATACCTTGATGTTTCTTGTTCATATTTTTATTAGATCTGCTCGTTTATAGAGGAATATTTAAAAAGGCAGCGAAATAACCCTTATATTGTGGGTTAAAGGAAATTCGAAAAATTTTTACAATAGAGATTTTGTAGGGGAAATAGGACAGCTTTTTCTATTTTGTAAAAATATTTAAGAAGATAAGGTTTCCTGCTTTCTTCGATCGCCAGTGGAGTCTTTCTCACGTTAGCAATCAAAGTACTCATAATACATGGGGTGACTGAATACGACTGAAGAATAAGACTATCTACTAAGTGAGTAGTGCAAAGCTTGAACAGTTCAAATGTTTTTGTGAAACCGAATATTAACTGGTAAATGAAATTATCTGTACAGCCCGAAAGGAACATGTTAAATGAATGAAATTAGGCATAATCCATTTGCGATGTAATTTAATACCTATATAAGGTTTTGAATCTAATAAGTTTTTGGGAAAATACGCATTTTATAAACACATTTTTGATTTACTGTACAGCAAAAGCTACACAATATTATCATGTTCACAGTATTTTCTTTTTAAAACAAAAGTAGACACCACTTATTCAAGGAGCATTTTTCATACATTTTAAGTTGTTGACTTTTTTCTCTTGTGGGTTGAGACTACATCAAGAAAACGTTTTGAGTACTAAAAGTAATTAATTTAAAAAATGCGAATCAAAAACAATTATAAAGCACGCATACAACAGATCGATAAAATCAACATTGGCCACATAATATACAAGGAATTCTGAAAGGGAAGGAAACGACAAATTCCAAGAATGAACATTTCGATTTTTTTTTCTTTTATAAGCAGCAAGTGGTGAGAAGCTAATTATCTACTAAATCAGATTTAGTTTACTGCTGGATATACAAGGATGTAGTTTGAAGCCTCTCAGAAGCTCCACTATTTGCACTCGATTCAGCATACGACAGTCCAAAGCTCGCTGACTTGCTTGAAAAAGACGCATGGAAATGAGGTTCATACTCAAATATACGTGTAGTTAGTTTTTTATTATGTAGTTAGCCATATAGCCAAGAATATATTACGTCAGTCTAGAGCCCATGAAGTTGGAATTTATAGAGGGATCTCCATCATTATGATTCATGCAAATGTAAACTATAACTACTATTCGATCCTGTCCAAAATTAATGAAAATGTATGAAATGAAATTAGTTCAAATTATTTTTATTTCAATTCATTAATATAACCCCTTAAGTGGATTGTTCGTTCAACTATCTAATTAGATGACACCTTCTATTTTGGAAGTGCGGTGCCATTTTAATTCAATTGAGAACCTATATCACAGTTAAAATGTTTATGGATTCCACGTATTGTTTGTAATGAATTATAGCGCCTGATAATGACTTTGTTTCAGTTTATAAGTTTAAAATTATGGTAATTCGATGCCTGGAAAATTTCCGGGCATACTACTTAAGGGTTAACAAACATTTTGGCACTGGCTGATTCCTAATTTTATTTTGTAAATAATTGAAAAACTTCCAATGTATTTTTTTTGGAAAATATTGTGTCTTTTTATTTATTCATACTTATGTTGAGCCCATTCCTTCTTGAAGAATGATATCCCATAAAGAAAAACAGAATTAGCTCTTTATGATTATCAATTTTTCGCAGCCAGTCTATGTTTTGTTCACATAACCTCACAGACACTCCACTAGGCCCTATATTAAATTCTAACGCTTGTAGCAGTTTAAAAAAAAGTCTGAATACTTTTCAAAAATTTAAGCATTTAATATTTACTGTAAAGATTCAGTGATGTGTTCTACATCTGTTCAGAAAGATTTACAGTTACGGAATTTTTGGTGATTCTTGAAATATATTGCATAATGTAATTCCTTTTAAAAATATCATGAAGAATTAAATTTTGTACCTTCTTTATCACTCACTTTTATATCCTTCATCGTGGTCGCTTCTGCTTGCGTTTTCCTAATATACTCTCTATTTTAAAAATAATCGATCCCGAAATAATAATTTAGACATAATGGGAATGTTCCTAATGTCAAAGCTTCAATAAGATAAAATATATTATCTATTTTCTTTTTGAGAAATATAAATATTACTCATGGTCAGTCAATGTAAACATATGATTGGTTAATTTATATTAAGGATTGAATATCTAAAAAGATAAAGAATAAGGATGAATATCCAACAAGACAAAAATCATTAGAAGCAATTTAATTGGCGTGCGTAAGTGTAGAATCATCGAGGAAAAAATTGCTAAGTACAAAATAAATAAATATACTAATAAAGGGAGTTTCATTTTTGGAAGTGTTAAAAATACAAAAATAATGGCAAATAACTATATGAAGTAAGAATCCGGTGCATGACTTCATCAGATGTCATTCATCCATGCAGATTCAAAACTGGAACAGGTTTTCTGTAGAGGAAAAAACCTTGAAGGTCTAATTTAATATCCTCTAAGCCTGATCTCATTCCGGAATGTATTGGAAAGAAAAACATTTATCCACAAAGAAGAAATTAAAAACAGTCTTTTAAACAAAGTATGAAAAGAAGGGCTTAAAATCTTACCTCTAATAAAAGTTGTGGAACAAAAGAAAGGACACATTTATAAACAGGTTACAAAGTAAACAATGTAAATAGACGCGCGCACCTATCTCCATCTAGTGAGAGAAACACTAATTATAAACTTGAAAAAAAATTTATAGATTTTTCATGAAGATTTTTTTTATAAGGTTTTATTTTATTTTTATTATTTTTTTTATTTGTTGTTTTTGTGCATTTTTTTTAATTTTTATTTTCAATTCTGTTTTATTATTCAGAGAAATTTGCAGGTGAGCACTTAATTTATATTAACGTATTTGAAGCAACGCGAGAACTATTTCGGGACGGACCTTCTAATGTTGAACTGTAGTCAGATGACAAGAACGGCACTTCTTAACAGGCACTTCCACTATCGAAACTTCCGCGTCACACCAACGGAGGGACATTTGACCTTCGATGTCAGATGTAACGTACGTTAGATCTACAAATACGACGGATCTATGGTGGAATCATGTTTCAAACCTGGAAACCTCCAATATTGAAGTAAAGACATTTCCACCAGATTACTGCGGTTTTAAGAAACAAGGGGAAAATAGTTAATTTCTTCAGGAGCTATACTTCCCTGAAATTGCATCCGAAATAAATCCGACTGCCGAAATCCTAGCAGGCCAAAATCTCGAAAAAGCAATACCTAAATCCAAGCGTCCACTGTGGTTAAATTAAATATAATTTTTATCCAAATATCACATGAAACTATCTAATAATTTTAAACCAATAAATGATAAAAATTATGTCGATAATTCACCTGTGATAGTATATCTTCTTAGTTTCTCTCACAATATGTACTGTAAATATGCTATTTGAATATTTGCAGAATCTGACAGTGTTTTTAATATTTTTTTCCTTTTAATAAAAATGATGTGTCGAGTCTTCATTCAAGTTTTCGAATATTATTTTAATTTGCCAGAATTTATTTCAGTAATGACATACATTTTCTGATATATTGATAGAAATTATTAATCAATAATATTCAAAAGTAGTTAACTCTATTCAGCTTAAATAACATTGCCATACCTTAATAAATATCATGGATTTAGATACTGATTCTGGCTTCTCGGTTTTACCATCCAAACCTCTCTAAAATACTGCATCTAACATTTTTAAAATTCGGATTTCTTCAAAGTGTCCGAGAATTCAGCACAAAATCAGAATTCTAAATTCCAATCAAGTAATATCAGCATGGTATTTCTCCTCCAATATATGCGAGTGTAAATTTAAATGTAATCAGGGTGCAAAAAATTAATATAAGTGTAGTAATTTAATATAGTTTCAAGTATAACTTATTACAAATAATTGCTTTACATAGTTATTTTTCTGTGTCAATTCAATATATATATATTTATTCAGCTATGTTGATAATATTAAGGAATTAAGCAATTAATGTAATTGTGTAAGCAATTAATTGTAATTGCTTAATGTGTGACTAGCTGTATGGCCCGGCGTTGCACGGGCTAAATCGAATAATACCTGAGGTTACGTGGCACATGCCTAATGTGTGTTATAATATTGTTGAGGTGTGTTGTATTAGTGTTTTCACCTCCTGCTTCAGCTGGGTGCAGACGAGAGGTCCTGTGATAAATTTGGCCATGAATTCTGAAGCAATACGCTCCTCTCCCTGTAGACGGTATAATCTGTGCACCCATTGAAGCACTGGTACGACCTTATGTTATTTTTGAAATGCACAGATAATTCATCGGAGCCATCCATCAATCCTTTCATTTCCACTGGAAA
>BGPR01001018.1:275130-331851 GCA_013235015.1 Araneus ventricosus | reverse complement strand
AAGCGCACGGCCTCTTGGGCCACAATCTTCGACTCCTAATAAGTTTAGCAAAATTGGGCCTTATTAAAAAATCAGTTTAACCAGATTGAATATTGCTACATGGGCGGTTGCTGCAAGGTAAAAAGTTTTGTTTATATCATACAACTTTCAGCATCCATTCATACTTGCTTTCACACACGCACACGCGCGCGCACGCACACACACAAATAAGTTAAAAAAATAAATAAAAGAGGAGAAGGAAAAAGATTTAGAAGGACACTAACTAAGAAGGTTCGGTCTATCTCTTTGCTCGTCATGCCATGCCTCAAAGGCGGTACAAGGGATCTCCGTGCTGCGTGTTTGATTTTCCGACTTTCCATATAAGTCTTGATAAGGACTGGTTAGTCACAGTTACTGGTGGTTTCTTCGCTTCATGTTGGGTGTATGAATTGGCAAAAATCAGTCCAACTGTTGAAGCTGAGGGTCTCTGTCAAGGTTTCATTTTATGACATCTCTCGAAAATGAAGGGCTCTGGGAGGCAGGCGACTATTGATTACGTGTCTAGGGTTCATAATGTTTCGTGTAAAATAAAAATTGGTGGTGGCGAAATCGGTCCAGTGGTTGGAGCTGGGAGACTCGTTCTTTTATTTTGTCCATAGTGTTGAATATATAGATGATTATAGCCGTAGCGTAGGTTGTTCAACGAAATTACTATCAGTAAATCATAACCATTTTTTAACCCTTTGCATTCGAAAAGTAATAAGATGCATAATAATTGCGAGTGTAAGGACTCATTTTAGTGCTTTTTTTTTTTTTTTTGAGAATTGTAAAATGTTAATCTCGGACTTTTTGCTATTATATGGCTTTTGTAATAATCGGTCTCTAGCAAAAATGTAAAAGCAATGCAACATTCAAGGTGGCAAGAGTGTTTGGCGCAGCATGGCCAAAAATGGCTTTTGCGCCATAAAAACCAACCCAACCCAAGTCAGGCGACAAGTCAGAATCGACATACGAGTTCCAAGAGTTAAAAATGTTTAGTATCAATGTTAACCCTTTGCAGAGTCTTATGACGAATCAGACTTGACATTCAGAATGATGCATCTGTTTCACATTCTTGTTGGATGGCGCTTTTTATAAAAAGCGTATAATAACAAAAACACGCAAAGATTAATTTTTAAGACTTGAAACAAATTAACATTATTTAAGCACTAAATCATGATTATACATCTTATTATCTCTCGGAGTGCAAAGCGTGAAGGAGTTTATTTGTTTCGGTATGTTTTATCCTCTTTAATAATACGACGTTCATTGGGATATTATAAAGCTCAACTTTCTAATAACGGTTAGTGTGTTTCGGACGCTCAGATGCATATCATTTAATGGTGAATAAAGTTTTTTCGATGTTAAAAGGTAATAAAGACAAAACCAGGCAGCTATCGGCAGTTTTGATGTTGTAGAATCGTATTCGTCCATTCCCATTGAAATCGAATTCCGTAATCATGGGCCGATCCTGCGGCCCCTTCACAAAATTCTACTTCATGAAAACGGCCCCTTCACAAAATTCCACTTCATGAAAACGACCCCTTCGCAAAATTCAAATTCATGAAAACGGCCCCTTCACAAAACAAATTCACGTAAAGTATAGAAATATGACTGCCAATATTGAAGGATTTGCATGATAAAAAATTTTTTTCAAGTAAATATTCTTATTTTTCACAAAAATGGGCCCCTAAAAGAAAAAACCTGAGTCGACCCTTGGTAATTCTGAACTGTGGCCCTATGAGGAGGGTGTCGTCTGAACCGGTTCCTTTCTCCAATATTTCACATATATCAACATGAACATGTTCAATCGGGACTCAATTTACATTCACATATGAAATATGCAATGAACCCCGGAGAAAGTAAGTATCAAACAAGCTTCCTTTCAATGATTGCACCATCTGTCTAGTTTTATTCACAATATTCTTAATTCAGATGTCCATGTTGCATTGAGGCTTTCTAAATAATGGGAGGCAAGGAGACGAAAGTGAGTCTCACTTTAAAAGGAAAGTTTGTGATTTGAATACTATACTAAATAAATCGTATTTATTGATTCATTAAATTACAGGAACTTGTTTTCTTGATGGACCCCTTAAAATTCATTGATCAGGTGACATCATTTTTATTGGAAACCTCACCGACCCCACATACACACACAAGGGAAGAAAAAAATATAGGGTTTTTTAAAATTTTGTGTGTATGTGAAGGACAAGGATTTTTTTCTCTACATATTGTAGGGTTTTTTTCCTGTGTTTCATTTCAATATTTCAGTATTCATTTCTGAAAAAGAAAGATAAGTCCGAATACTATCTCTAAGTTCAGCACTTAAAAAAAAAAAGCATTAAATGAATGCTTATACACGATTTCGAAAGAAATAGAATTTGCAAACTTATGAGAATCATGCAAAATAGAAGAATACTGTATTAATTGTGCAGTTTTATGATAAGAATCTCAACATCACTGATTCATTTCTGATAACTAATGTATTTTTTTTTTATCCTTTCAGAACCATGTATCATCTTGAGAATACGACGCTTCATTCCTGTTGATTTGTTCGAAGTTTCGGTTCACGGTAAGAAACTTGAACTTTTTATTTCCTTGACTTTTCTTCTTGAATTATTTAAATGAAGAGACTGGTTGTCGAACAACTCAACCGTGAGTTGAATCTTCATAGGACGTAGTAACTAATTCAGTGGGAGAAACAGTGAATTTGTTAAATAAACATACGGCGTTCAAATATAATTTTGTAAATGAATGAGTGTACTGCCCTTGTATTTGTCTTAAGAGTGTTAGAGCTTAGTGCGATTGTAGGCTTAAGAATAAAAATGTAAAGTCAGTTTTGGTCGAATTTACTCTTGATGGTAATTATATGTTTAAAACGATTGTTTCGATATCGGGAACGGTGTATTCAAGAATTTTCACTTTGCGTTCATTCCTTTTGATGGTCATTCGATATAGAGTTCATCAGTCGCAAAATAAGCTGTGCCGAAACTCTCTAACCCGGATGATAGAAATCGGCTTGTTTTAAGGAGATTTTTGCAGTTGTTGTTGATTTCTTGTAAAAACCAGTCGGCAAGCCGGAAGACAAAGGTAGATTCCTTTTGTTTGGAGATATAAGGAATAGAACATTTCATCCTCTATTTTTATTATGCAAGAATGAAAGAGGGTGAAAGAGACTGCAAACGACGAGAGCTTTCAAACTAGGTGTAACATGACCATAGGTTAAAAGAATAATTTTAATTTGGGGGAGGTAGAAATCACATTTCAGCTCATATCTTCTAAGCAATTGCAGCTATCAAAGAACTTTAAATGTAAAATTTGTTCATTATGATAAGGCAATAATTCGCCTAATTTGAATTTTCTTTCTATCTTCAATTGGAAAGGAATTATGGGGAAAGGAAAATCACCCCCTCGTCGTTTCCACCCCCCCTTTTGAGGGATAGCCCATCTACGCACTCGGCCGAGATTTTTACTATCCTTACAACATATCCCACGCTGGTTAAAACAAAATCAAAATTACTCCAGTTATCGTGTTCACAAGCTAACATGGAAGCGTTATATATATATATATAACTTTTGCAGATCTGCAGAAATTTTCTGGAAGTCGTGTCATGAGAACCATTGTAATAGGTAGACTTCCTATAAGGAATCTACCTAAAAAAAGCAGTACTGGAACGGCCGTCCGTTGCGTTTCGGCGCCACTACACCCCTGGAGTTCATTCTGCGATTTTCTTGTCTGCTTCACAAGCTTTCTGGAGACAACAAGTGTAAATTCTAAGTGTTCTATAATATTTAAAAATTGGTTTTGGATTTTAAAGTAAATATATACTCATTATTATAATTGTGGTGTTTACCGCTACATTTAGAAATTCTCGGCAAGTAATGAATGTTATGCTGTGATTTCTACTTTTACATCGCAATTATTGTCAGAAAATAGTTGTTTTACTTTTTATAAAATTTTATTTTTCATCCTATTAGTATTCATGGCTGAATATGACCTTGAGCTATCTAATAAGACGCGTGAATGGGCTTTCCGCCCTTTTTATTTTTAATTTTCCAATTACTAATTTAATTATTTTCATTTGATTTGTTTTATTTTTAAAATAATGTCAGACTTTCCGTTTTCATAAATGCAATTAGAAGATTGTTTGGGTTTGAATGTGATTGGTGGTGGTGTGTGTGTGGGTTCTTTTTACGAAAATCTTCGTTTCGCAAGAAAGCTCTATAAAGATTTCTTCCTTCTGAGAAACTTCAAAGGTTAAGATAGCTGAAAAACTCGTTATTATATTTGCTTTTCAAAAAATAAAATTCGCTTTTAAGTGTTATCTGAAGTACAAAAAAAAAAACACAATTAAAGTCGCTTTCTTTTGTTGCAAAATTAAATGCGAAATAAGGTGAAAAATTTGTTTTACATGTAAAATTTTGTAACTACATTTTTTTTAATAAAATAAATGGCTCTTTTTCATGTAAGGTTATTGTGTATTGAAGTAAATTTTAACACGTTCGCTGCTATGACTCACTCCCGAGATTCGAACTGTCTATCTAATTATATAACCCTTTCTCTGCTATCTCTTAACTATGGTAAAGAAAGGATATAAATGTATTTATACATATAAAAGACAATGTTTGTGCGCGATGTCCAGACGAATCTATCGCAGTTACAGCCTTGAAATTTGGCACACAGGTAGTCTTAATAGTGTCTCAATGCAGCTGGAAGCCCGAATTTTAAAATTTTACCTAGAAATTTTTTTATTTAATATTTTGTGTTGTTTTGGGTAATTTTTCGCGCTAATTTCTCAATAGCATGGTTTTGGATAATTGTACGAAAAAAAAAAAAAATAGATACACCATCGGAAAGAGCAAACGATTTCCGTTCTAATGATGTTTGTTTCGAACGTGTAACATAATTTACTGATTTTGAGAAATTTTTAAAAAATAGGCGATTAAACCTAAAAAATTTGATTTTTGAATTTCAATTTCCTGCATCTGACGTTCTAATTTCGTTATCAATTTGAAATTTCTTGAAGTAATAAATTTAACATTTCTCCGTGATTTAAAACAAGAACGGTTAAAATATCTTTTTTCTCCAATTTTCTGTAATTTTTTTTATTGATGTGTTCAAACATTTTCTCTCGCAAATTCGAATCGGGCTTCCAACCAAGTTTACTTTCAGTTCCCAGCATGCATTTCTAAAATCCGATTGGACGGCACCTTCCTCGAGGCAGGTGACGTCATAAACTTTCACGTTCTGCGCGGAGATGATTTATTTATTCAATAACTTCGATTATTATTTTCAAGCGTGTTTTAACTTATTTCTATGGCTCTCATACTTTGCTTGCGGTGTAATGAATTTCACATTGTAATTTTTTAACATTGTTTTGGATTAACGTTACTTGGTACAGTTTTCCTACAATTCAAATATCATTGTCAAGAGGAAAAAGTAGCGGGCAAACTCAATAATATATAATATATATTTTTCTGTTTTGATTTCGTTCTCAAAACTTTCATTTATGTAATTGTATGTGGGCTTTTTTTTCCCACTTTGTTGAAGTCCTGATTTGACGGGCAACGCCGTGCGCGTACTGCTATCGGCAGTGTCTTAACATGTTTCTTTGTCTCGCATATTTTGCTTTCTGTCTAATAATGATTTTCACGTTGCAATTTTGACGTAGACATCCGTCTCTTCAGAGTGGTTTAATGGTGTGTCGGGAAAGGAAAACATTATGACGCTTTTCGCGCTAAAGTTAAGCGCTTATAGCTCCGCAACTAAATAACATAGATAGTTGGTTTTAGTTTCATTTAACAGAGAAGGGTTGACACTGAAGATTGCAAAAAGAATTTTAGAATTACGGTTTAGTCACAGTCGAGCTGCAAAGTTGGTGAAAATCACTAAAAATTTTGATGACGTCACAGCGACCGATGCACGCGCACGCAGATTAAGACAATTCATTCCTCGATCGGAGGTTCACGCGAAATATTTCTCAAGAATTGTTGAATTATGTCGAATTTTGTGCTAAAGTTAAACGCTTATAGCTCCGGAACCAAATGACATAGGGAGTTGGTTTTAGTTTCATTGAACAGAAAAAGTTAGACATTGAAGATTGCAAAAATAATTTTAGAATTTGTAATTACGGTTTAGTCACAGTCGAGTTGCAGAGTTGGTGAAAATCACGAAGAATTTTACATATAGTCACAGTTGAGTGATAGTCCAGTCAACGAAGGAAAAATAGAAAAAGAAAATGGTGTAGTTTTGAAATTTGGCACAGTTGTTGGTGGTAGTGTCCTAAACGACATACTAAAAGTCCCCGCTGGTGGGGTACAGGGGGGTTTAAAAGGAGGCGTTTTTTTCCTTAAATATCTCGAAAACTAGAGGTTCTATCAAAAAACACTCAATGACAAAATTAAATTACACTAAATTTCCTACAAAACAAATCCTACTTTGTTTTTGTAGCATCAATAGTTTAGAAGATACAGGGGGATTTAAAAGTTTTCTAAAATTCCTTATTGTAATGGTAAAATCGATTAAAAGCGCTGAATCAGCAACGCTCATAAAAACCTCATGACTATATAATAATTATACAACGGTAGTATTTCATGTGTCGGCGGGGGTAACAAACCCATTTGATGAACAATTATGCTCCCTTCCTCCCCTCACATCCGTTCCCCTTCACAAGCTTGCTTCTACTCGTAGTCCAGTCAACGAATTGTAAATTTAAAAAAAGTAGTAGTTTTGGAATTCGGTACAGTTGTTGGGGAGAGTGCCCTAAACGACATACTAAAAGTCCCCCGCTGGTGAAGGGGGTACAGGTGAAATGGGGGATTTCTCAGTTTTTCTTAAATATCTCGAAGACTATGGATGCTAGCTAAAAAAAATAATTATGAATTTAAACTACATTAAATTTCCTACAAAACTAGCCCTAAAAGTTTTGTAGAATGAAATTTTAGAAGATACAGAGGGGTTTAAAAGTGAATATTTCAAAAATTCCTTATTGTAATAGTAAAATCAATTAAAAGTGCTGAAGCAACAACCCTCAGAAAGACCTCATGCCTATGCAATAATTATACGAGGGTAGTATTGCATGTGTCGAGAGTAGTGGCGGTAGCAGGAGGGGGCGACAAACCTATTTGATGAACAAGCGTGCTACCTTCCTCCCCTTACGTCCGTTCCCCTCCACTAGATCCCTTTACTCAGTCTTTTGGTTCTGTTAACGCCCCAAATGAGTGTATTTAGACAGTATAATCTAAATATCTATGCTGAGTTTAACTTAAAAGATCGCAACCAATCGGTCACAGTTCGACATAAACATTTTCTTGCCATTGAAGAAATAAGACGAGGCATGTTCAATTACTAACACAGAAAATGGCTGCTAAAGGAACTGAAACGAGAGTCGCTACAGGGGATGCTGATACTTATATTGTGAGATCTGGGTTAGAGAAAGCAACTTCTCATCCCAAGGGAAAGACGTACACCTAGTCAGGTTACTGATTGCTTTTGGCACCACCAGAAAGTAACATTTTATGAAGCCTGGCAAGGGAAAAAGTCGAAGATAAATTATTTTTTACAAGAAAGCTGCAGAAAGAACTTTCTTTTGCCCAAACCATCCTCCTTCTCCATGCATTCCGTGGCTGCGACATTACACCAGATATTTATAGAAAAAGCAAAGCACTATAGTTACATTGTTCAAAAATCAACTAAACCAGATGAAAACATTGCTGATATCTTTTACAACCCCTCATCAACACCAGATGATATCTCGCAAGACGGTGAGAAGATTTTCCTACTACAAAGCCGTTGCTAATGAACATAATTTGAATAACCGTAGATATTCAGCATTTCTCAAATCGTCAACCAAGATCAGACCTGTTCTTTCCTCAATTCCTCCAACCAAAGGAGCGGCTGAGCAACACACGTTTAACAATGTGTTTCTGTTTTGGCACCTTAAATGGTACATGTACCAAAAGTATACCTCTAGAAGAAGAGGATGCGCTGGAACTTAGTCATGTACTAGAAAAACATGGGGAAATTTAATTACGAGCAAGTGTAAAAATGGGTTTTGCATATTTTTATGTAGTTATGCGTGTGTATATATATATATTCAAACTTCTGTAATATTCTAAATTATTCATCCTATGAACAATGTGTAGGACTATTTTTGTAGGGAATTTAATGTAGTTTAATTTTATGCTGAAGTTTTTTTCGCTAGGATCCACAGTTTTTGAGATATTTAAGAAAAACTGAGAAATCTCCCCCTGTAACCTCCGCGCATCCCCCACGGGCGGGGACTTTTAGTATATTGTTTCGGACACTACCCCCAACAACTGTGCCAAATTTCAGAACTACGCCATTTTCTTTTTCTATTTGTCGAGTTTTGGCCTTCGTTGACTGGATTATAAGGTAAGTAAGTCTACACCCCTCAATCCCATCGGCCGTTTCGCAGAGACAGCCTCTCGTCGATTTTTTAAAATATTGTTTTGGATTAACGTACTCTGTACTGTTTTCCTACCGTTCAAATGTCATTATCGTGAAGAAAAATAAGTGGGAAAATGAATACTGTGTGTCTTTTGTTTTGACTTTGTTTTCAAAACCTTTTCGTTTCATTGTGAGCATTTTTTTTTTCTTTTTTCATTTTATTGAAGACCTGATTCCACGGGCAACGCCATGCGAGTACTGCTAGTCTAATTATGTAATCAGTGTGAAGCACATACGTGCGTGTTAATAGCGGCAACGTGTTAAATAGTTTATTTAGTAAAATGCGCAGACGTGCGTGATAATAGAGGCAACATGTTAGAGTTTATTTGGTAAAATGCGCAGATTATTAGTATAAAATCATCCACTGTTTGAATATTTTACTAAGATACTCTGAAATCTTTGCTTATTACCATGATTTTGTGTCATAATCATAAAATAATCATTCATATTTCAACAAATTTGTATTGCAATAAATAAATAAATAAAATAAAATAAAAACTCTCAAAGGTAGGCTTATGCCTTCTAAAAGTAAATCGTATCTTTGGAATTCGATTACTTATTTCTCATTAATGTAAAGCGTTAGTTCTTTGAAACTTGTACCCTTTGTTAAAACATTTCCACTCTATCCAAGAAAGGGCGCACCCCCCTCTACAGATGTATTATAAGTAAGCAGATTCTCATTTTAATCTCGAAATGTTTTACGAAAAGTGGTATACCTTCCCGCCTGCATCTTCAGCCTTGAATACCTCCCCCCTCGTCCGTTCTTTTTCCATTTTTTTTAAACCTTGTTTTTTTTATTACGGAATGTTCTGGAATCGTCGGTTTTCTAGCTAAGCCGCTTTTATCATCGTCACGTGTTCGGTATGAGCTTTGAAACATTAGGTGAGGTTTAGTAGACTGAGAGCTGTATTTATCTTTTTAAATTGTTTGTATTGTTCGGTTTTGGGTTTTAGAGGTCGTTTCGATTTGGCTGTTGTTATTTCTGTTTGTTCTATTTGTTGGTCATTTAATATTGTCTTCGCCGTGAATGTTTAATGGTATATTTCTCAGAATTTTGAACTCTACTCTATGCAATGATTCGTATTTGCGTCTCTCCCGTTTTTTGCATTTTGCGATTAACTTTGTATAATTTAATAATTGATTAATTTTTTTTCAATTTTAGGTAAAATGTAAAGTTTGTTTTAGTAATGAAATTTTTACTAAAAATTCTTTTGAATTAAGTTCAAGGATTTATGCTAAAGATTATTTTTTTATTATTATTCCTGAACTCTTTCCATTCTTCTATGTAAATATTCACAACTTTTGTTGGAAAATAAAAAATTATTCTATGGAGGGTTAATGCAAAATTTTTCTTTTGTTCCTAAATATGTATAAACGTTTGTGTATTGCCGGTAAAAACTAATCGCATTATAAATACTTGGAAGTATTACTTGCATCTCGTATTGTTCCTTTATATCAAAACTTAATTATATAATTAAAACTAATGAATTTATATTTTCATTGCTTTATTACTATTTGAATAAATGACAATTTTTAAGAATTTTTATACAAAGTTGCAATATTGTGTGAAAAGTAAAGAAATCGCTGTTTAATCTCCAGAACTATTACAACTGTATAATATCACTAGAAAACTCTATAAAAATGCAGAAATTTGCTGTAAAACACTACCTCTGTCTCGTAATAATAGTAGCAGTTGATGAATTTAATTTGTCCCATAATAATAGTAGCAAAAGAAAATATAGAATGCATCATTTATTATCAAAAAACTAGATTAAATTAAACAATAAATTTAAAAATATTACTCCTAATTTTTATCTTGAGTGTTCAGATAGTTTCATTCATCATAGGTCATTCTGTTGCACTTAAATTGTTTTGCAGCTAACGTAATTGCACCTTTCTGCAACTTTTCGTTTTTCTTTTGAATCGCAACTCGATCTTTGCTTGAAAACTTTTTTTCATCTTACTTTTACAATGGGTTGATGTTCAATTGAAATAAAACAATTGATTTCGATCAGCGGATGAAATTAGGAAAATAGTTATAATTGTAATAATTAGGTTAACCTAAAAATTGAAGGATGTGTCAAAACAAATGACAGATGTCATGAAACATTGATTTTAATTGAAGGCTTCGCAATTTTGAGCTGCATTCGCCAGTAATTCCCGTTTAAATATTCACTTGATACTCTTATTATGGGGCAGAGGTAGTGTTAAACTTTGAATACTGCGTGACACGTACCATGTAAAATACTTTTTTTTATATAAAAATTGTTTTCTCTTTATTTGTTGAAGATTAATTTCCTGCACTTTTCATTTGTCCATGAGCAGAAAATTTTGATCGAGAAAAAGGATGAGTGGGAAAAAGATTTATAAGTTGAAACCATAGATGCAAACGATTTGTTGTATTTTTCCATTAATTTAATCTTTTATAAATTCGTACTTTATTATTTAACCTCAAACTGGACATTTTTTTAAAACTTTTTTTGAAAAAAGAATTTTGTAATTATAGATAAATGGATGTAAAGAATACTGGAAAAATAATTAAAAATTACAACTTGAGTTATTTTTCAAAAAGCGATTTATGTTTCCTTGTGTACAACAGTCGTACTTAAGCATCTGTACATTTATAAACAATTTTAATTTTACATGGAATAATTTTAAACAGCTTTTGTATCTGTACATCATAGTGCAGTCGCATATTTTTCGCAGTATATTTCTGTGATCGACATAAGTTGCTTTTGTAAGGTCCATAGAGTATTATCTACTGCCCAATGATCCATAATGGAATCATCAACTAATGACTATGCACAAACATATGAAAATCATATACATAAACCATCTGCTTATATTGAAAATAATAATAAACCACGAACAATTTTACTTTTTAAAAAAATTCTACTGGTGAACTAATAAGGAAAGAATGTGCTTGATGCATATTTGCTCTGAAACTCAATGTGCGTAAATTGTATGGATTCCACATAAAGATTTTAGATACTTGGGTATCTTTATTCTGATTCAATAATAGGCCTGCTTTCCCATCAACTGTCAAGTTTAGAGGCAAAAAGCTTTTATTAGTTTCAAGGTTTATCTTTGCTTATATTCTGTAAATTATTTCATAAGAAAAGTTTGGGTGGGTCCTGTAAGGTAGGGTTCTGTTTCTTAGGGTGTCAGAAGTAGGTGGTTTAAGTAACATTTTGATATTTTTATGGTCATAAGTAACACTACTGAATTATATTATTGCCTTTAAAAATACATAAGTTTAAATGTAATTATAATTATTTTCCTGTATTCATTACCCATTTAAATAGTTAAAAGTGAAAATCACCTTAGTAGGGTTAAATCCGTTATTGGCAATAACCATGTTAATATGCATAAAAAATATCTTCTGGCCTATAATTTTTTGATATTGTGTGACAGCTAAAAGAGACATCGTTATTGTAAAGTGTTGATTAATGAGGAGTGGGGTGAACAAATAGCTTGCATCGATCATTTCAACTTATAAAATCTCTTTTCCGCTCATCTTTTATTCTCAGTTAAAATTTTCTGGAAGGAGACGTCCTTTATTATTTTGAAAGCTGCATGATTAATCCTGATTTATTTATGCATTTTTAACAATAGAAGGTTTCGGTTCTGTTGATTGTTTAAGTATCATTCATAATTACCTTTATTGTTGCTTTTATCGATTGAAGTTTCATTACGAAGAAGATACTGTTGGATACATATTTTAAAATGTATTTTCCATCCCATTTTAAAATTATTGTCGATATTTTCAGAGTATCATTCAGCAGTGATGAACATTTATTGGTGTTATCGTCATTTATGTTTGCAATTATATGTATACGATAGAAATAAGTTTTAATGCGTTTATTTTTGTATATTATATTCTTTTTTCCATATTCGTCTCATTTTTTTCGTTATTAAACTCTTTTTTTTTAATAAGTAAAGATTCTGTTAGAATAAATCAAGATGATTATTTCCCCTCCAGACAAATTAAAACTAAAAAATAATTTCGAATTTCTTTATTTTTATTTTTTCAGCGTTTCAACTGAAAATCCTTTCACCTTCTCAAGTTATTCTTTTTTAACGCGTTGACTAACAAGTCTTAAGACGGATAGCTGAAAAGTGATAATTTGCCACTATGTTTATTTATAACTAGCCGCCTTCGGCGACCAGCTGGTTCGCCCTTTAAATTAGTTTTTATTTTTGTATTTTATATTAATTATAGCATTGCCTGTCGCAGTTTCAGCCGCGATAACTCAGGAAAGATGAACAAAAAACTGAATATTTTATTGTATTTGACAGATAGTAAAATATTTAAAGACGTAAATTTTAAAACGCCTGCGATAAAATTCTGTATGATGCATCGCAGCTAACGAAACTTACAAACTGAGTTTCAAATAACTTTCACTCAATTCATCTATCACTCGTCGGTAGAATGATTAACGCTGAATATGGTCATGAAAGCCGAACACGCTGGACGCCCGTATGAACCAGCGGGTAAAAAAATGAGGCAGCAAAAAATTTATGGACATCTAAAAAACCCGGGAGTATATTAGGTAGACAATAAAATTTGAAAATTAGTTAGTTTTCCCTGAACACTATTGCCTTTTTTGTAATTCCTAGTTTCTGGCTGTAATTTCTAGTTTCTAATATCAAATATGATGAGTTAGCACTTGAGGAAATTCAAGTTTGGCGGCAGTACAATAAAATTTATAAATTAGTTAGTTTTCCCGAACACTATTGCCTTTTTGTAATTTCTAGTTTCTAATATCAAATATGATGAGTTATCGCTTGAGGAAATTCAAGTTTGGCGGCATTACTGTACTATTAAGTCTAACCAAAATTTTAATAAAAAATTTTCTATAATGCAATATACAAAAATTTGAAAGCGTTCTCATGCCTCATAACTTTAACCCTCTGACACCGAGCGAGGCGGTCCCGGGCGGTCTAAAAATTTCCTTTTAACAGTGACGAAGGCCGGTCTGAGGCGGTTGGCTTCTTTTGAGGGGAGGTGAGGTTCTGAGATTGCTTCGGAGATACCAGGGTCCAATTATTCTTGCTAACCACAGACCATTTCCGTGGGTCTTAAGGGAAGGTTATATCAGGGGGAGGGGTAAATGAACACCCAGGTTGGGAGAGTCGAATTCATTTCGTATCGTCCCAAACAGGCCCGGTTTTAAAGGTTCTAGAAGAAAAAAGTCGCCTCGAGATTAAGGAGTTAAAGTGGCAGGAAAACATGAGATTAAATGCTTGAAGAAAGGACGAAAATCATTCCAGTGTACCTCACACACAATAACAAACATGAAATCAAATATCTGTTGCCACGCTTTATAAAAATATTACTTTGAAGCAGGTGCGATAAAATATTTCAAAAATGCCATGAATACTAAAGTGAAAATTCTGCTTTGGAGCTAATTTCCCAAGAAAACAGTTTATACTATCACAACCGTAACAATTGCAAAGGCGCGTGAATAAAAGATTTGCTGAAATCATGAGATGGTTTGAATTTTGTTTACAACAACGAAAACATTGTTACAATTCATGTTTTAAAACATTTTGAAACATTAATTAAAATTGAACAAAATGTCGCATGGAAATAAGATCGGTGTCATTGAAACGCTAATTTTTTTTATCTGTAAAATGATGTAAAAATGGTTTTTGCGATAATGGGATCCGTAGTTATTCCGAAAATACGTTAAAATTTAAAGTAATTTTTAAATTTAAATTCTAATTAAAATTTCGAAAAATCATTTCTTATTGAGCACCTACTCCCCAAGAAGCAACCTCCCTGCCAAATTTTAAGTTTCGAGTCCCAGTGGTTTGGGAGATTTCGTGATGAGTGAGTGAGTCAGGGTATTTGCCTTTTATATATAAACATAATTAACTAAGTAATAAAGAGCATATGGGAGAAAACGAGGGCAATGGGTCTTAAAAATTTTACCATAATTTGTCTATCATCTAGCTTCAAGATAGAAATATATGTACCTTAGAACTTTGAATGCATCGGGGAGGTATAAAAACTACTTACTACTACTTTTTTACTAAACTGAAAGAATTACGTAATAAAAATGAATGTAACAATTATATAAAAAGTTGTAAAATACTTATATTATTCTACGTAATTTTTTTCGGGGAAGGATGGTGTATTTTACCAACAAATTTCGAACCTTAAGTCGTAAGATTTTTAAGCTTTTTCCCTCATTCCTGGTTCCCTGTTTTGCAAACGGTTTCTGCACGTATCTTTAAGTTCAAGCAAAAGAGAAACACTTATTTGACACAAATAAGTAGTTTGGAAGAGTATCAAATATTTCGGGAGTTTTTGAATATTTTTTTTTTCCTTAAATGAGTTCAAAATCCACGAGAGAAGAAGCAACTGATAGAACAGCTTTTGTAATATATCGTGTCATCTATATTACGAAGAAAGGTTGTAATTGGTATTACGTCGTTAATAATAAAAAAAAATGCATAGAAATTGCATAGAACTGCATCTGTGGCGTACTTTCTAGAAAGGCGCCATTAACCTCCCAGTTTGGGAATCTCTGCTGTAGGATAGGTTATCTTCGACTTTTTCCGGTCACGACTTTTATAGGCTCGAAATCGCAATCCTATTTAATTATCCCCAAGTACAAAATATTTCACGCCGCACTCCAGTATGTATAAAATAGGCGTGTCAAAATTAAATTGCTGATAACAAAAAGACATTTCCTTAAATTTACGTATATGGAAAATTTAAAGGAATGTTTTAAGCTAATGTAACTTTTGAATAATTTTTGTTTACTAATATTGAATCTGACTGGAACTTGAATTGTAACTGTTCTCAAATGTGTGTACACGGCCCGTTTGGGCTTGGGACTCTTAGTTTTAAAAATCCATGTTCTAAGAGTTTAAACCTCTTCTTACTACTCAAATCCCTTTCCAGACAGTGTCTGTAAACTGCATTATTCTACGTTTATTTGCAAGACACATCCATCATAATAATACTTTTAAAGAAATAAAGACAATCAAAAATCCGATGGGAAGACGACTGACTACTCATTAAATCTGCTGAACTTGCAATTACTAATTTTATAATGAATCAATTTCATCATCCATTTCTCCCTTACGAAATGGCCGAAGTGTTTTTTCATGCGTTTTAACGAGGCGGGCTCGTTTTTCCCTTCGTTAAAACATGTCGACATTCGTACATTTATATAAATAAGAGTGCGTCACTCAGACTAATTATTGCCAATGGAAGGCACAGACGATTATTGCGACGACCACCCCGCTTTCCCCCACCTGCGATGTTAATTTACGACCCCCACTCTGCTCCTTAATTAAACTTTGCGCGGCTAATACCAATATTTAAACGTCACGTAGATATAAAGTAGGAAAAGATTATTAAAAAAAAAATTCAAACTTCGTTACATCTTGGCAAGTTCTTTTTAAGAATTGCGGGGGGGGGGAGGTAAATTCCGCTAATAATGGCTGTGGCACAGTTCCAGAAATTGAAAGGAGAAAGAAAAAATAAAAAGAGACGGTCTTTTTAAGAATAATTGGATGTGGTTCATTTGTTTAAACGTTCTGCATCAAAACCGAACTAACGAACCGGCTCTCTGTAATTAACAAAAAGCTCATTAACAATTAATTGGCGCGCTCCTTCCCCATTAGGGCCCATGACTCACCTGAACGCCGCGTTATTGTGTCAATCCGCCGTAGCGCATCCATGCTAATGAGTCCCCGACGCTGATGAAGTGGTTGATTTCGTCCTTGCCTCTTCCTCTTGGCTTTCTTTTTTTCTACCTTCCTCCGTTATGGAATCGGGATTATTTTCTTTCGTGACAATGTGCGCCATTTTGAGTGTTTATACTTTTCCGCCTCTTTGTGGCAGCAATGGATTTGTTGAGTGTTGCGTTGAGAGGAGGTCTCCGTTTTGACGTCTGATGCTTCCTGCGTTCGTTTGTTTTCAGATTCCCTTCTACTCACTTTCTTCGTCTGATTTGGCAATTTTTTGTACCTAAATTTCAATTAAATGCCGTCTGAGAGGTCATATCCGTTTGAAATTGTGTAAAAATCTTGGTTGTGTGAGATGTCAAAGCACAGGCCTCATCAAAACACGTCTGATGCTTCCTGTCTCTCTCTTTCTCCTGCTTTTAAAATTGCTTCCATCACGAATACCATCTAAAAGTTGATATATTCGATGAAAGGGGTTTAACCTCTAAACAGTGTAGTCTTTTCGTATTTTCTAATTAGATGACTCCCCTATGTTTTGGAAATGTGTTATCGTATTGATTCAACTACATGTTCATAGAACACCTGAGATGTTAATGGATTAAATTTTATTTTTATAGCGAGTTATAACGTCTATGAATGGCTTAATTTTAACTTATGAATTTAAAAATGAAGTAATTCGATGTACGAGTGGAACTCGGACAAAACTGTTAAGGGATTAAAATTGTTGGCAAGTTTTTTAAATTCTGCGAAACTTTCAGAGACGTGTTTGCTGCGCTGTTGTGTTGGGATTTATTACATAGCATTCTGATAATTCGACATCCAATAAATGGTTTATACTAGGTTTACGCTTTGATAGACTATTTTTCATTGGTATGCGATACTTCCTGTGCTCCTTTGGTTTTAGATCTCCTTTAAACTTTCCTTTTACTTTGTCTCAAAGGTTTCTTTTTCTCAAATACTTGTAATCTGACTATTTAATGTACGTACTGATAGCTTTTTAAATTATTTATATTAGTCTAGCGGGTTTTTTTTTTTCTACCCTAAGATATTTTCCAAATACGTAGCCCGAAATTCCAGTTTGTTGTGTTATTTGGTTCACTATATAGTACTCCGGTTACTCAATTTGACTTGTTAGATTAATACTGCTGCTTCCATATGAGGAAAATAGTGGGGATGGACCTCGTAATTTTGAACTGTGGTCAGATGACGGGAACTGTAGTCAGTATGATCTAGCATCCACTCAAATAATTCGACATTCGGAAATAGGTTGTTTTGAGATTATGCTTATGCTCTGATTGACATTATCTTCTGCGTTAACATTTGATGTTTTCTATATTTTTTTTATTTTAAATCTCGTCTTGGAAGTTCTGGCTTGGGCTAACTCAAGTTTAATGCGATGATTTTATTTTGTATTCGAACCACAAATCAGCGCCATTAGAAACGTAATAATGCATCTTTTGTGTTTCAAATTGAAAAAAAATATTCGCGTGATATATTTAAATATCATGCAACTTATTTGAATCGATCATCACATCTTGTATTGTTTTTAAAGGTGTACTATTCAAAGATTAACGAATCGGGATGTGCTGATTTTTTTTAGTAGGGCATAAATATTGAATTTTTTTACAACTTTTAAAGGAGCACTTCTGTTACTTGGTAGAACTGACAGTATTAATGGAATAGAGAAATTTATTACCCTAAAATAGTATATGGCATGTGCACTAGTACAATAAAGCCAACATTTAATATAAATTTAATAGGGGGTCCAATTTATGGACTTCATTTAGAATTATGCAAAGTTCAAAAACAGTATTCTTCACTTCGGAAGATTCTTTTAGACCTACTTGCTCGTTGTGATTTACGTAATAAATTTTAAAATTTAATCAATTCACTTAAAAATGTAGCAATTTTTTTAAATCTTCAGATAGTATGAAAATTATCTTGCTAATCAACTCATCAGTTTATGTTGGAAAATTGAATTTTGATATTAAAGCCGAATCCTTGTCATCGAGATGTTTCAAAGTTTCAAAAAATAAATATAAGAGTTCAACTTTTTAATATCTTTCTGAATCGGTTGGCTGTTTGCGTTCAAAACTGAAATAATTAGCATTTATTTTCTTCAAACACACAGCGACCATTCTTTACTTGCAAACAATGGCTTCCTGTTTGTTGCCAATTGCAGCTGTTGCCGCCTTTCAGCTAATGAATCAACGCTAAGTACTGATTGTTTTCAACGCTTTAATATCATGCTCTCTCAGAGCTCAAAACTTCCAAGATTATTGAAAGGTTCTACTAAGAAATCCAGTAATGCCTAGTGGATATTTCAAGGTCTCCAGATATATCCACGAACACTAATTATTACTTGTTACGAGAATAATCATTAACGTAGTGATTATCTTCACGTAGTTCAAACGCAATTTCCTCCTATATCCATTGAAATACCCCCTTAACTTCAAATTGTCAATTAAAAAAAGACTCGTTTCATAACAAGCCGCATTAGTCCACGTCTTATTGTAAGTTGGAGAGAAATTAGTTTTCTTACCATAAAAGGAGAACAACGATTATGAATACCTCCAGTATCCCTCCGGACAAATATAAATAGAGAAATATAAACGAATCGTCGATAAGGCGAAGGTTAATTGAATATATTTTTTAATAGGATCTTGTCACCTGTCTTATACAACAGGAAATACTTTTTTTCCCGGTCGGGTTTTTAATGAATGTCTTGCAATCTGTGCTTGGCTGTGTTCCTCGCCCTCCACACCTCTTTGGCGCAAAAATCGTTTCCCGTCATTAATTGCTATGTATAATGCCTCAACGTTTGATTGATTCGCCTGCGTCGACAGGAATTAAGCAAACGAAAAAATCAATTATAAAAATGATTCCACGGTTCCTATGGCAGGATTGGGCGCAATTAACTTTAATGGAGGTTCTTTCGCAATGTATTTGATTGCGGACGTCGAAATGGGACTTTGAGTTTGCTGCGACCCGCGTTTATGATCTTTATTGCGTGCGAATTGATTGATTCCAGAAGTTAATTCGATTTCTTTTTTTTACCCCTAATTTTTCTTTATTTAATTTCTTCTACACGTAGATATTTTCTGCGGGTTTTAATTATGTAAAGGTTGCCACACCTGTCTTGTCTATTGGGATCCTTAACCAGTCTAAATTACTTTAACTTTTTATGACACAGTTAATTACAGAGAATATCGTGCAAAATAGCATTATGATGACTGGGCGTTGCAGTTATTGACCGCGCGTTTTTAATAATAAGGTTAAATGTTAATTTTTGAACATTTGTTAAGGCAAGCCTTTATAATCAGACCTGAATGAAGAGTCAAAGTTGAGGACATGTTGATATGCAGAGTTTTAGCGAGATTAAAGGTTTATCATTTAAATTTACAGCAATTTTAACCCAGAACAGCACCTCTCCGAGCAACTATATTTAAATGATGTAAAAATAGGAACATAAATTAAAAAAAACTTACTTTTTGTTTCGCTAATAAAATAGTGTGAAAATACGTTTGCATGTTGTATGTTTGTATATCACATTTATATCTTGAATTATTTGAAATTATGTCCGACTTTTAATTGTGATAGTTTTCCGGATTTTTGAAATAGGGTGACAATCATTCTTGCACTGTATATAAGCATTATTTTTAAAGGACTGTGATTTGTACTAGTGGCGTTTAGTTACATTTTAACAATATAAAATTTACCATCTGTTATACTGACGTGTGTCCTTTTTTTACATTAAAAAGCAAACATGTGTCTTGGGAATGAATGACTTAAAAATCGAAATTCGTGAAACAAATTTTAGTGAATTTAAAATGATGATGGTATCGTATTTTCTGTATAATTATTTGTATAACAAACATATTTGATCTCCTTAATAATATATTCAGTTTAGCACTTATGATGATTCAATGAATTTATGTTGTGTTTGATTAAGTTATTCAATCAATATATACATTAAAAAATAAACACACAATACGAATGTTTTTAGTTGTAAAAATTTCTATAAAGGACGTTAAATTTCCAACTTAAAACTGAAAGTTTAATATCTTTATTTCCCCATTTCAACTCGGATTTGATTTCGAAAAGCAGCATGCTAAATTAAATCAATTTTTTTGCTCATTTTGATATTCAGAATTAATCATGATTTTTTTAAAGTTTGTTTTGAATTTGTAAATTTGCCTATTTTGATGAAAAGAAAAAACATGAATTGCTTTTTTAATGCAGAACTTTAGGCATATACAGCGGAACTTCGATTAACCGTCATCATCCGGATCTGGGCTGTGACGGATAACGGAGTAGGCGGATAACAGAAATCTCTGAATACACATGGTACAGTAACGTGATTTCACTGCTGGCCTGGGGCGAAAGTGAAAAGATGTGTTGAAAGTGAATAATACATGCATGCTATATTTAATTGTACAAAACGATCAATATAAACTTCAATATAAGAGTAGTAATGTACAGAGATGTATTGTAATACTATAAACCTACGTTTCAAAACCTACATTACCTCGTTTTAGAAGATGACGGATAACAGACGCTGTCGGTTAAACGAATGTTGGTTTACTGTAATTCTACAATAACGTTGCAAATTTTGCTTACGCTTATAGTATTACCAGAATCTAAATTGCGTTCGTCGGCTTTGAGTGAATTTTTACGGATCAGTTTCATAGAATTCACTCTCTAACATTAATTTGTCTAAGACTGTACGGAAATTCATCGAAGAAAAAATTCCAGATGAAATGTTCTGCAACAATAAAATTGACATTTTAGTATTTAGTTTCTGATTCAGTATTCTTTTTAAGTAAATTAAAACGTCTGAAATCCCGTGCGGTTTGGATTCATTGCAAAGTCCTTATGATGCATGCTAAAGTAAGACATTGTTACTGTACACATACATAAAATTAACAGTTTAATGAAAATAAATCAATTAAATAATTTTATAATTTATTTTTTTTTTGCTTGTAAGATTGCTCAGACATAGGTAGAATGCCGAAATTCGCAATTTAACTATATAAAGAAATTTGGCTATGGCTTTAAGAAAATGGCATTGTATTTCCCTTGTTAAAAATTTATCCATTATGAAAAATATTATAGCACCTGGCATGCTTTTTTAGCTGGCATCCGTACCAAAACTTCTCGTTTACATTGCGAATACTTTGCGTCCATTCACGTCATGGAAATGGAGCGCCTTGCATATTCATACCCGCTTTGCGAAATTAATATTTACCATGAGAAGGGTTTCCGATTTGGGGCGTGATTACTTTTTCTTGTATTTGCTTCCTCCTCCTTGGCCAATCGGAGCGACACATAGCGGTAATACAATAAGGCCCCTCTACAACTTGCTGCAGAGCTTTCGGCCTCCCTAACCCTATCGCCTCCAATAATTACCTGACAGAAACGAACGCTCTCTAAATTACTCGGCAAGCCTCCGGAGACTGTATCAGTGTCGAAACCCGTGCTAAGTAAACACTTAGCAATTATGCCAGTGCCGTTCGCGTAATTCGGGTAAAATAGATATAAAAGGAAGAAGAGGGGGTTGTGTTCGGCAGTTGCGTCGTTATGACGTCATTATAAACGCGACGACTGATTAAATCCGTTCTCGTTTCCATCGGAGAGTCTTTATAAATCCAGTCGTCAGAAATCCCCCCTATACCATTCACTCATTAATGAAATGACCCTAGAATGCCTCTGGTATATTGGAATTTAACAAAGGGAACGGGTTGTTGGAAGGCTTAAGAGCCGAGACCAAATCTCTTTGAAACGAGGCTGTATGGATGAGTTTGTGTATCGAAGGGGGAGGGAAGGGGTTGTTGCGAAATCGTTAGGGCCCACCCCCTCCATCCTTCCGTCCACCTTTTGTTCCATCGCATTCGTGAGAATTGGATCCGCTTGTGCCGTTCTGAAAAAGCGTCCCCTTTTATAGAAGGAGGTGTTGGTTTCACCAAAAAGTTTCTTTCGTAATCTTTGAGAATTGCTGGGATGATTTCAATTTGGGACTTCTTTCTGTTACGGGATAATTGGAAGTTTGTGTCTTGCAGCGAGTCCGTAAGCGGATGTAGACTCTATTTTGAGCCAGATGACAAACATCATCATACGTTTCAAACGCATTCGCAGATGTGCCGGCTTTTTCTGAGAAGCTCTTGTTGTCTCTTTCTATTACGTTTTTATTTTCTTGGTATGTATGCATACATTGAGAGCTGTTGTCATATTTTAATTACCATCTCTAAACAATTTGGCAGGGCAGCTATTTGAATATTCTGTGTATTTCATTATTTTTTTTCAAATTGGACCAGTGCTTGACCTTATTAAGCTGACCTTACGCTGTGGACGCGGTTTAGTAAAATGATTCTCTTATAAGGCCATAGTGATTTATCAGATACTAGCTGAAACCGGCAATGCTTTGCTATTGCTAGATTTGAGAATACAGTAGAGTCTCCCTACAACGAAGTCTCCCTACAGCGGATTTCTCCCTATAACGAAATTTTTTAATCGGAATGCTAAATAACATTCAAAATATTCTCCATATAACGAAGTGGTTGTCTCCCTATAACGAATTTTTTCAGACCTTTATGTTTTCGATTTTTGTTATTTTTGAAGAAAGTTGCTAATTTCTGTGCAAACAAATCTCTCACATGTGCAACCACTCGCATTGTTCATTCCAGCGATAACACATAACAAGAGAATGCTATGTGAAGGGTAATGCAGATGTGGGGACGTGGATTTCTACAGAGGGAGCAACATTTCTACGGGTCAATGTTCCAAGAATCGGAGTGGAGTGGGGGTGGAAACAGCAAATGAATGTGACAATACGCATTTTATGTTTATCCGTATTACGTAGTACATATTATTCTCTAAATTGGTGAATTGTCTTCACTTTTGAGCATTTTATTTATGCAATAAAAATTAGTATAATTTTAACAAGTTTATAATAAATATTACTTCATTTTTAATTGAAAGTCATAATTAAATATTTTTGAACGTATCGCACATACTAAAAGGTTTGTAACATTTACTTAAATAACTGCAAAAATCTCTAATCTCCGTATAACGAAATTTTCTCTATAGCGAATTTTTCAACTGGAACCAAGCGATTTCGTTATAGGAAGATTCCACTGTATATATAGATTAAATGAATTTTGATGTGTGTTTTTCGATTAGGGATGGCGGTTATTGAAAAAAAAAACTGTTTTTATCACCTCCGGTTTAACCTGGCGGTTAAAACCGCTAAAAATAACCGGTTTTTGAAAAAAAAAAACAAAACTGTTTTCGTTTTTTTTTTTTTTTAAAGCAACGTTTGTGGACAGAATTTTTTATTAATATTAATATACAATAATTAATTAATGTAATAAGTAATTAATACAATATGTAATAATAATGAGTAATTATTCCAATAAGTAGGTATTATAGATAATTTTTTTTTATTAACATTGTTTTCAGAAGAAATTAATTCATTGGCCATTATTTATCATCTAATCATGCTCATAAAGACTCTTTCAGCAATGTGTTGATCCGCGAGTCGACACATCTCATCGGAAGCAACATCATTCAGCGTAGATACTAATCTTTCGGACACCACAGAACTTCCGACAAAAGATAAATATTTTTTGGCTACAAAAAACAGACGCCGTTTGCAGACAAATTTTTTTATTAGTATTGTTTTCGCAGGAAATCAATCCATTGGTCAATATTTATCTGTTCATAAAGACTCGTTCAGTAATCCGCCAACCAACAGACGCCTCGAGGAAGCGGTTGTCGATGATTGGCCTAAGATGAAGAAATTCAAAGCTTTATAACTTGGTAAATTTTAATCTAGTCGAACCTAAAATCGAGCCTATATTCCGACCCGGTTTTTGGATTTTAAAAAAATATTCGGTTTAATAATGAAATTTATTTGCAAAAATTTGTGGGAGCATCCGTAAATGGTAACAAAGAACCTGCTGTATTATATATTTGCCCTTGAATGTTGGCATATAATTCTCAGTTATTATATTCGTTCCACCAAACGAAGTCATTTGAAAGCATGTGTTATAATTTCGTATGCTATTCAAAAAATACTTTGATTGTGTTGTAGATACCAGCGGCCAATGAGAACATTGGCTCAAGTGGTGCCTTCAGTGGTGGCAATTTAACTTTACCATTCAAACAACACATCCCAGGTGCTTCATTCTTGAATTTTAAATGTTAAGGATTTACATATGTATTAGTTTTTCTTCATCTGTCAAGCTTCCTCAAGAATCTAGACAGAGGATATTGTAGATTCTATATTTAATCAAAGGAAGCGAATAATTTTGTGATATTTGTGAGTTTTATTTTAGCTAACCCAGTTTTGAAATAATTATGATTAACTTTCATTATATCTAAATTGTACACGAACTTTTTCAGTGTCAATACGTAACTTTGCATTCAATAATTAAGCATCCATCGTTTTTGAAATGCTAGTAAAGATCAAACTTCCTGATTGGGTGTGTGTTAACTTGCTAATGAAATAACTGGATCTAAACTGAAGAAGTCGGAGCTCTGGAGGGATTTGCGCAGGTGTGAAGCGATTTGCAGTGCTTATAAAACAGCAGATAAGTCATTCTCTAACGGCATTTAAAAATTAAAATGTTTCTCTCATTTAAATCAATGATTGTAGGTTTTGTAAGTTCCTCTGAATACATTTTAATTTTTAAATGAAATTTTGAGCAAAACATTCTTTACAATGTAAAGTATTTGGAATCTCTAAATTGGTTTTAATGAAGAATATATATCTTTGGGAATTCAATAATGTAGATCAGATCTTCTTTATGTGGGCCACGAACTTAGTGAGGGTTTCGAAAACGCCCATTGTGCGTTTTGCTTTCAGTTTCTTCTACATTTATGGTCAAAATTAGGCAAGAAATATCGATTTAAAACACCTCATTAAAATTTTGCTGAATAACTGTTTTTAATTTGATTTTGTTTTATTTATCAAATAACTAAGGTTTCCTCTTCTTATATATATTTTTAAATTTTGGGTAAATTGAATTGTTTTCGAACCGGAAAAAGGGTCGTAAGAGAAAAATGTAAAGAAATTCTTTTTTAGACGAATAAATTGCTAATTCGTTTCATTCTTAAATGCTTTGGATCTTTCTCTATCTATTTCCAGTCGATTTTGGCCGTTTGAAACACCGAAATGATCGACTTCAAAAAATGAGGCAAACTTGTGGGAATTGAAAAAGGCAGCCAATTCTCCTGTCCTTTTGTTTCCAACTTTAAAGGGAGGGGCATAAATTATTTCTGGAGGGTAAGGTATGCACTTCCGAGAAATTCGCGGAGCTGGGTCGAGGCCGTCTGCGAACGATCATTATGTTTATTATAGGTCTGCTCATGGCCTGAGGCGCTGTGCTACGGAACCTCTTGTTAAAACATGTGGAGCATGACCACTCCCTGAGTCAGGGGCTGGTTCAATATCGATTTCGGTGACTACCCGGTTTTCGGAAGCCTCGAATCGACTGGATGTAGATTTGTATACTTTACCTCCGTCTAGTTATCTTGCTGCTGCAAGAATCCGGTGCGATTCTGGAATTTGTTTTCTTTTTTTTAAGGAATCTGTTGTCTTTGTCAGCTGGCATTGTCTTTTAAATTGTTCATCAACCTTTTGTTGGGCATCTCTTATGCATAAGTTTATTCGTCATCGCTTATGTGTGTGTGTTTTCTTTTTGCTTTTGCATAATTTATTTTATTTATGGGTCGTTTCTAACATTTATTCGAAGAATGAATTTTATTAGGTTTAATGCGTTATTTCCTTTAAATTTTTACTTTTTAAAATTTTTAGTATCATAGTAGGTGCTTTACATATATATATAATCTTACTAATTTTTGTTCTATCGTGTATTGTTACATATTAATTATTTTTATTTTTCAAAAATAATTTCTAAATATTATTAAAATTGCTTTTACAAAAAAGGATGAGACTAGGCAATATTTTGAAGTCCGATTTGCTGCTACTATGCCGGTGATGTATTGCACAGTTATTTTGCTTTCAATTTAATCCAATAAAGTTTGTTAAAGCTGTAGCTTATTTTTCAGTGTAATATTAATTGTTTGAGTGCGCTCAACCGAGTATCGATGCGCTGATTTACACGACTTGCAGACGTTTTGTATCGGAAAAAAATAAAAGCGAAGATGTTTTAATGACTGCAAAATTTTATTTTTTTGAAGTTGTATAATTAAAAAGAAGTTAAAACTTACAGAAATTATGAAGTGGCAGGTTATTAGGCATAATAAAAAAAATTCTGTAATTTTTATAAAATTTCATCAGAAATGTCAAGTTTTTACAAATTTATAGAAACCTTTTTAACTTCTTAAGAAAGAATCGTATTCTATTTGCAATTTTATATCATTACTTTGTCTAATTTTTAACAGCTTCACACTCATGAAAAACGATTTGCGGGTTGGTTGAACTTTTACCACTCTAAAATTTTCCTACAAACTTTTGTAAGCCGGATTTAGGTGGAAAATATTCCCCCTCCCTCCCTGAACAAAATATTTTCTTCGAATTGTAATTTTTGAGACAAAAGTTACTACTTTTACTAATGAATACTTAAAAGGTCTATTTTATTTTGCTAAGCATATTTGTAGCGTATAAATGTTAGATTTTGATATTTTCCTGTTTTGGAGTCGCACACAGTGAAAGTTTAAAAATGTCTGTTTAAAGAGTCTTTCCTGTGCAACTTAAACGTGGTTTTAAAACTACTTGAAATTATGAGTTTAAGTTAGCGAGAGAAATGTTTTCATTCATTATTTTATACCGTGTTCTTTTTATTCATTCATCGATTCATATATGTGACATGGCGATACATAATTGAACAAAAAAATTGCCTCCATTTTCTTAAGAGCATTGCTGAAAAAAAACCTTTTTATTTCAGCAAACTTCTCATTCATTTTTAATAGATCCACGTGGTAAGTAGTATCTAATAAAATCACACGCACACTTGGGAATAAGAAGAGAGAGAGGCGAAACTTTCTTCCAGCCCATTGCCACTTAAACAAACTCTCCATAAATGGGGACATCCATTTACCTGCTTGTTATACAATAAACACACGCGACAGAAAAACCGCCGTTGTTGTTGTTGTTGCTGCAGTTTTTTACCATCCCCACCGACTGAGTGGTTGCTGCTGCAGACCCTCCCTAATCCTTTTCCAGCGTCCACTAGCCGGCGGGTGCTGCAAGCTCGACGAAAATGACCCTAAAAGCCCCTTTCATTCCAACCCTTTTGACCCAAGCGCCCATTAAATTCATCCATTAACAATGGCTCCCGGCCAACGTCTGAAAAGTGCATAAGTGGACATCTAAAAGGATGGCCGGGGAAGGCGTGGGGAAAGAGGCCTTTCCAAAGTGGTTTGTTCCTTTTGGCACTTTTAGTCCCTCTAATGTGCCCGAAGTTGGCTTTTGCCGCGTGCACTCTCTGATGGCTGGACAATTACGAGAAAGGGTTTGAATCTTGTCACCTTCTGGGGGGAAAAGACGTCCTTTTGTGGAATGGGGATACATTCATTCATGGTCCATTAGACAGACTAATCACTCTGCAGGAATTCCTGGATTGAACGGGTTTTTATGGAACGATATGCCGGGCCCGTTATTTGAATAGCTTTTGAGTTATTGGTAGTCTCTTTTCTTCCGGGATAAACAGATCAAGATTCGTTTTTGTTTTGCGATGCCTGGAAAGGTTGTCAAAATTTTGATGGACTTTTTTGCGTATGTTGTCATAATCATTGAAAGCCTTTAATATATTGAAATGTTCTGGTTCGAAAGCGTAATTATTTAGTGTATGTTTGAATAAAACGATCTAGCAACTAGTTGCTGGGAGATAATTTTTTTTATTCAGATCTTATTTGTTAGCATGCTAAGCCGTTAAACGAATATACTTTTTGGAGCATTAAGTATTAGATATTTTGTAAATGATTTGTAATAGTATTTAAATGAATGCACACTTATTCAGCCTTCAACATTCAGTTAAGAGATTTACTATGTATATTTTTGTGAAGTACTTGTTGAGAAATATTTTGCAAATTATTTCTTGGAAAGCTGTACACATTCAATTCACTGGGATGGTGGTTAAGCTTTTAATTTTAGTTCTTTGTTTTGCTGTTCTTAATTTTCAAAACCGAAATAAGTTCGGAAGTGAAATGATTTATTAAAATCGACGTCTTGGAGCTATTTTAGAAGTTTTATTAATTGTGCAATTTATTCTAGATCATATTTTCTAATTGGCCTAGATATGATGGCAAAAGATTTATGGAAAAATAAATAGCCAAGGAGTAAAAACCACTTGCGGAAAGAACTATTTTCTACGATATTATAACTTTAGATTTTATTTGCATACTTATGTTGAAAGTATAGTACCAATTAAGCGGAAATAGACAATTTCTTATACATTTTTGTTATTTTATTCTTTTACCGCTTTTCAAGCTGAGATTTTAACAGTCCCTTTTTATCCATTATTACATCATGTATCCCATCACGAATGGTATTTTCCATGACTTTAATTTATTTTTGGTTAATCCTTGAAATGTCTTGTATTGGGTCATCGCAGGTAAATACTATCCAAATTATATCCGACATTAAATGTACATGATATGAAACTAATCCGATGCGAAATCCATACGAAAGTTTTATGATAGTCGGAAATTTAACCGACACTTGTTGTGGATAAATTTTATGGGTCTCAAATCACCATGGCGTGGCATATGTTATCTCCCATCAAAATCCACGAAAACGGCTAATTCTCCTCCTAATATTTCCAAGCGCTGTTGAGTCCGAATGAATTTATTCATTATAAATTTGCTCCCTACCTCACACATTATCCCCGGTTTGTTATAGCTGAATCCTCTGCAATGACACGATGCCTGCGTGTGTGAAAGATTCATTAGAATTCGGAATTATTTATGATCTACCTGCTTCACAACTTGCGAACAGTTTACAACTTAAACCCTGTAAATGTACCAGCTTGGACGAAAATGTCCGATTCAATAAATGTTGATGTGTTGTGCATTCAGAGCGGGTTTAAATCTCGATGTGTGGCGGTGCCATTGAAAGGCAAATGTGTTGGGAGAGTGCAATGCAAATGGTACATTCGCCGTGCTCCATTCAAAAGATAATGATAGAAAATCGTAATTAATAGGAACAAATGAATGCGGACCTTTGCGTGAAAGACGAGGATGAAAAGATTTTGTCCGAACCTGCGCCTCTTGTTCGGTATATTAGTCCACGGGATACAGTGGTGCTTAATGATTTTCAATTTTAAATTAGTTAAATACCAGTGACCTGGCGAGTTCGAGTTAAGGTATCGCGAAGTAGTTCAGATCAGAACGACGTATCAATACGTTGTGGGTTGGAAGTTCAAAGTATATTGCTGTCGGGCCGACTTTGGGGGAACTTGGCTGTTTTCTTTAGCATCTAATATGAATATGTGCCAGTTACACGAGAAGTATTTCATTCAGTTCATTAAATACCCAGAAGAGGTAGCTCAACACTTTGGTTTTAGAGCATTAATTGACCCTCCTTTTACAATAAACGCGTTATCGATTTAACTGTAATTTCATATTAATTAAAGGTAGTGAAATTTTGGAGTTTTTAAACATCTGTCAGCGTCTAACTATCCATTTAAAGTGTTTCGAATATTCAAGACCTCGCAGTTCTTTCTTTGTAGTTTTATTGGAAATGGAACATATTGCCAGAATAATTCCGAGTCCACCGAAGAAATCCATCGAAGAAGCAAATATATTTTTTAAAAAAATTATTCAGGCACGTGATTTTTAAAACCAAATGAAGAGAGCAAAGGAATTGAATATAGTAAGATTTTATCTAAAAAATTCGAAAGGAATTTGTGCTTGGGAATTTTGCTGTTGAAATGATCAAGACAATTGTATAATAACACAATCCAACATCTGACAGTGCATGTGTGCCTTAAACAGTTAACCTTGATCTTAACCTATCCTTTTGTTTAGAACTTCCTTTATCTTAGGCGGCTGTGTCTAACGTATAAAACCGCCGAAACCAGGTCTGGGCATAAATCACACACTACAGGCCCCGATTAATCGGGATGGGGAATCGTGTCATCGGCAAGTTCATCGTTTAGCGTGAGTAGGAGGTAGCCGTATATGATGTTACAGAAATGCCTTATCTGCTTGATTCGAGATCCCTTCCACCCACATTAGGAACCTTGTACAAGCCATTGTTGTAATCTTCTAGAACCTGCGTTCTCACTCATTTGTCCTTTGTAATGACCTTTGCAGCATTCCATTGTCTTCACTGATCTGTTGGACGATTGTTTCTTGAAGTGGATTACTCTTCAGGTCTAATTTGGTTTTGCTGGTTGTTATTAAAGGAAAATCTTTGATAGGGGTTTCGATAAGTTTTCGTGAGACATTAGAATACGTAAGATTAGGAAACCTGTATAATTAAAGCACTCTGTGATGGAATGCATCGCATTAGTAGGTATCATTGTAACGGATGTTTGACGCTATTCAAGGTTATCATGTGTCTGAATGTTGCTTATTTGAACGCAAATGACACTACGTTTACTTGTCATTGAATTTGTGTTTACATGAGTATAGCGATTCGTTCTGTTATTGAAATTAATTCATTTGGTTCTTTCATTGAGGAAGCACATTTAGTATACGAATTTGCGCTTATGAATCAAGAGCAATAATTATGCTTTTAAATTAAATAATTGAAAAATGAGTTCAGACTAAACGAAGTTATGATAAAATCTATCTTCTAGACTTTTCACCACTGAAACTGACCATTAATATTACTGCCATTACAGTTCCATCAATTCTTTAGTTTTCTGTCTTTATACACAGGGTGTCCGAAATGTATCTTTACAACTTTAGACTTTAATAACTTCAAAACTATACTAGATAATAACGAACGGTTTTCAACATGTGACAAGTTAACTCATAAAGTTTTTATTATTATTATTTTTCAGTAGACGCAGATTTGACGAAAAATGTGGACGCCACAGGAGAAAGTTCAGTGTGTAGCGAGACAAAGTCCGATGCCCAAATGCGACGTTAGCATCTGAAACGTAAGGGGGGGGGCAGCCCCTTATTTATGGCGAACACTACTTGTTTCCATAAATGACGTATACCAAGCCCGAATAGTTGGTCCGGACGGTAGTTCCCTTCCATACTGTGTCCCAAAGTTCCTCTGCACTTGGGCATCGGATTTTGTCTCTATGACACCAGGCTACACACTGAGCTTTCTCCTGTGGCGTCCACATTTTTCGTCAAATCTGCGTCTACTGGAAAACAAAAAACTTTACGAGTTAACTTGTCACATATTGAAAACCGTTTATTATCTTATATATAATGTGTGTCTCTGTGTGTGTGAAATGATTTCGTGGTTGTAGTCGTTAAATAAAAAAAAGCAGGCCGAATTATTTACTAATTTTCATTTATTATGGGAGAATGGCAGACATACGTGCATCTTTGTTGAAGTTTTAAGTAAAAAAGCGAACAGAAAAGCCCTGCATTTCCTCAGGTAGGGATTTAACATATAGACACGTGATCAAAGTGAAGGGAATAATAGCTATTTTTAGTAAATTACGTGCTTTAGGGGAAAAATATGGCGGCAAGGACATGCCGTTATGATTTTCTGTGGGCACGTGAAAGCGATTAAAATATTCTTTTAGTAATAAATATGCCAAAAAGAAAAATTTAATATACCTCCAGCGCGGGAAATAAAACGAAATTGGAGTTTTAAGAAAAACGATTTTGGAATTCAATAATACAGCACTAAGATTTTAAAATATATAATATTAGAAATTAAAATAAATTAAGTGAGATTATATATTAGTAATTTTATTTCATATATTGAATTTTTTCGAACATGTTTTGTTTGTCCAAAATAATATTTGGTTTGCAATGTTTTGAAATACCTGTTTACGAAAACCCGGTGAGAATTTCGGGAGCTTTAAGAACTCGAAAAAGATCTAGTCATCGGAGGGTTGTATCATTGAATTGTGAGTTAAGAATTCTCTTGATGTTGGTATCGTTGTAATGTTTTTCAATGTGCGAGTTAAAACTTTTGGTCTGTTCTTTAATGCGGTTTCGCTGCTGCTGCCAGCTGTATAAGTTTGAGTGAATTTCATGAACGATAGAAATTTAATAGAATGTTTCTTTGGAATGGATGATAGCTTAATGATAAGTTGCTGTAATTTCATATCGATAACTTTGTGCTGAATCATTCCTTTCTTTCGCGCATGTGGTCTTTTTTTTTTGTTTTTTTCTCCTCGGAAGAAATATAACATTTTCTCTCTCTCTCGAATCAAACTTACATTCATATTTATTGGCTATTTTCTACTTGCGCGTATGACACTTATTATTTTGAACTGAAAATGTATTTCTCGACAGTTCCGAGATAATGTACAAAATGGACGGTATTTGCTGTGAACATTGAATTTAAAAATTCACTGCTAGATCGCGCAGATATTACATTTTGGCCTTTCTTTAGTGTTAAATGCTGTGCTTTGGAATTGCATCATGGTCTTCGGGTGTAATCAAACCTTAGCGTGACTTGAACATCTTCCAGTACGATTTAAACATGAAAAAAATGTGCCTGGGATGACCGATATTTCAAGAATGAAATCCGACTGACTATCAAAATTTAGCCGCTACTTGTACTAAGTAGTTCTAACGGCAAACAATATGTGTTTATGATCTGTGGGATTTAAGTAATAAAAGGGTATACAATAATGCCAGATTCAATATACTAGAAATTTTAAACTAAATAAATCGTTATCATATTCTAAAGTAACTTTAGTCACGTGAGTCATTGTACGTTATTTCATGAAAAACCAATGACGAACTAGACTCGTCATTTTACCCAAGGGGTTAAATTACCACTTCAATATCCAAATACCCATACCATTTTCGCATTAGACATATGGACACTGCGGATTTAAATTCACAATATAACCAACCAGGATGTGGTAAACTGGCGGCAGAATCTTGGCTTCGACATAGGAGGATTACGAGTTTGAGGCCCGATTCCACCAATGATTCATTGTGCATGCGAGCTTGTTGCATGCTAACCCTTTGCGGCGCAGTGTGTCAGCTGATGGCACACCTAATTTCACTCGCTTCTCAACCGTTAAATTCAACTATAAATATGAAATAATAGGTCTAGGATAGGGCTAGAATGTATATAGCAGCCTTATGAAATTTCGTTTCGGAATAGGAGTTATTAGAGATAAAGTTTGGGAAAATTCCTTAACTCAGAGATACGAAATTTTTTCAGTTCTGGACGTTTAAAAGTGTAGAAAATTTTCCTCCAATATTCTTGAAGTTTTAATTTATGATTTTCTGTAAGATTCAACAATATTTTTTGAGTGTATCAAGGTAGCTGTATCTAAGGGAGTTCTCATGTGAGAAGAGTGATCCCGAAGGGGGGACGACGACCCCTCGGAATGGAGTAAGTTTTTTTTTTGTAGATTCTATGTCTAGACAATAAACCAAAGCCATCCATGATATTTTTTCATCATATTTCAAAAAAAAAAAATTAATGCCTTGCGCCGCAAAAGGTTAAATCTGTCGTTTTGAGTGAAGCGTCCTCACGTTGGTGAGGCGTGGATGTTTCAAGATTGTGTGTCTGCTCTGGTGTCGTTCTCGTCATCTGACTGTGATTCAAAATTACGAGATTCGTTCCAAAATGACTACACTGTAGCTTCAATTCTAAAATCTCCACCATTTTCTTATTTGGGGATGAATCTTGGACGGAAAGAAGCTCTTTATCTGAGATCATCTTAAATCATGAAGCCGGAACTCTGGCATCATGTCATCATCAAACTTTCTTTCTTGAGAACATTCCGAAATAGGCATTCAGCTTATTTGTTAGAAATACGTTTCAATAAATTGTTTATCGAATATAATAGTAACGGCTTTTTTTAAAGGGATGAAACATATGAAAGATAATGATTCGAATTTGTTATTTTGAAGTATCGAGAAGTATTGAAGTATTTTCCTTTTCTTCCGTTTACTTGATCTTACTTGTATTACTTATAAATATCTACAGAAAAGAGTCTTATACATGCTAGTTTTCTCTTCAATGTCCATGTCGTATCTTAGCAAGCAACACCAACCATCTCGATTTTTTGAAGTTTCAAAGGAGAAGAAAATACTCCGTTTTTCATAACCAATAATGAATATTTCTGAATTTTTTTCACATCTGGTAGGCGCATATGATCTTATGCTGATATCAGATGTTAAAAAAAATTCAGAAATATTTGTTATTGTTGCGAAAAATTGATTCTTTTTTCATCTTCGAAATTTCAAGAAAACTAGATAGGTGGTGTTTGTTAAGCGACGATGTCTTGTATGTTTTAGATTTCGTACCCTCCAAAATTCGGATTACCGTAACAAGTCAGGACGACCTTCCAATAGGAATAAATTTAATAAAAACAGTTTTTAAAGACACACTTTTATTAGAGTACTGAAAACTAGAAATTTTTATTTTAATTATTTTCTACTTTTTCGTCTTTAATTTATGATTCATCATTAAAAATGCTATGGAATCTTCAAATCATTTTTTTCCTTAAATTCTCAACCAGGTAGTAAAACTCATATGGAATCAAATTTAATTAAAGTGGTCGATTAACTGATAATTAAGTTCTGAAATGATTAAAATAGTGTATTGTCATTTAGAACTCGCAAGCGGACAAAATTTCCAAACTCTAGCACACCAGGAAGAGAGTGAAAAATTGATTACAAAATCCCATCGTCACAAACATGAAACAAGTTAAAATTGTGTAAAATATCGAGAAATTACTGACAGAAAGCGCAGTAGAAGTCCTGTGCGAAAACAAACTTTTCTAATAAATACTTTTATGAATAAAACGCCGTTACTAAATTTAATTACAGAATTTTCATGTATGTATATCATCTTTTTCCATAGGTAATTAAGCTTGCATTTAAATATCGTGCTGCAAAATACAAAAATGGAAGTTTCCAATAACATTTTGTTTATTAAAACTTGATAAATGTAGATTATTCTTGCTGTTTTATTTTTCAACAAATCTGAACATAAAATGTACTTTTAACTACAGTTCCATTCTCATTAACTATCTTATTGTTTTCTTCGGTATAATGATTCATGCGATTCAACAAAAAAATAGAATGACAGGTTTTAGATTTTACGTTTATCAAAACATTGCTTCAGTCTTTGGAAGGTTTCTGCATTTTGCCTTCAGGGTTATTTACAGGGCATAGATCCAGAATGTCAACATTTGACAGTAGTGCGCTGTGTCGGATTAATTTTTAATTTGAATTTTATTGAATTGCTACTCTTCAGTTGCTAAGTGTTCGTTCCAAAATTTGGATTCATTTTCGTATTATGCTAACGATTTTTCATTCAAAACGGGTATCATTTAAATATGGCATTAAATAAGCTGATTTATGTATGGAGTATTTATTTTTCTCTTAACCCTTTAAGACACATTTTTTCCCCTAGTAATGGTATATTAAAACTTTTTTTGGGATTCAGATTGATTTAAGAAAAAATCATTTACCTTATTAGATCAAATTAATTTGATTAATTAATATTTAACAAATCAAGACATTTCGGTATGGTTTGGAATGAGAAATTGTAACATATAGGTTCTTGTTTCATCAGAAAATTTGGTGAAATCTTACACTTGTCTTTTTTTTCAGCTTTGGGTGTTGCTACATTCTATTGCAAAAAAAAGGATAATAACAATAATAAATAATTGATATTTAATTTGATTTTTAAAAATACATTATGCAGTCTAAGTGTTTATTAATATTTTCTGCGCTTTCTGATATAACAGTTCTAATCAGAGGTAGCTAAAGTAGCTTACCAGGGACTTTTAAAAAATTACTGAATTTGGTTGTAAATATATTTCCCACGTCCTTAGGTCACATAAATTAAGACCTTTTAATTTATTTTTCAGAAAGGATAAGCGAAAGCTTTGTTATAATCATTGAATATGAGATTTCATAGATAATAATCATGCTCTAGCTGTTCTCAATTTCGAAATTAGCACTTAAAATTAAATATATCTTTTTCGTCATGTGTTTATTAGTTCTGGATGCTGTTCCATTTATGAAATATTTATGCTTCAAACAAAAAAGACGGTTATTTTTATACCTTTCATTGGTGTTCATGAATTATTTAAATGCTTAAAATGAAGATTGGTTTATACAGCAAACGTGTCCATACACATCTTCTCCACACCTTCACACCACATATCTCCCAAATTGACGGATATATATTCATCAGTGCCAGTGCAAACATTCAGAGGACGAAAGAAGTTTCATTTCTTCTTGTACGACAACAATATGTGTCCGCACAGTTTTATGAGTGTGTGTATATAGAGTGCTAGATTTGCATGTGTCTGAGGGAAGGAAAAAAAATGAAGAGAAGGAATGAAATTGTTGTCGGCGGAGGTTGAAAGGGACGGGCTGGTGGAAGAAACATCCAATTTCTACCTGTTGTAACGCGACGTAATGCACAGGACCGGGATAGCTTTCCCGCAGAAACCCGGGAATGTGTCCAAACTGAGAGGGTGAAATCAGTTTTCGCCTGGCCTGCCCGTTGCAGATGACTGTTTGTCTGTGGTTTTTTACTTGGTCTGATATTTTATTTGAAGATAATAATGTAGTCTTGGTGATTGGATAAATTCTTAATTGGACACTTAAGCAATTAGGAAACAACCATCTACCATTTTATGGGTTTAGTTTTTGCTATTGGAAACAGCACCTAGGAATCAACTGTTATCCTTTGTACTGCTAATTACTAATATAATACAGCAATTAATTTTGTAGAGTTTTTCTGTGTTACCTCGTCCTTTTACGTAATACCATTAAATGCCTTAGACAGACATGACACATTTCAGCTTTTTCGGTATCGGATTTTATCATTCTTAATTTTCTTTTATATAATAATTCTACAATATTTTTAATATCTCAAGCACTTTTTGTATAAATTTATTTATTTTATTGTTCAATTAATTATACTTATTTTAATTCTCGGCATTTATGTTTGGCACGATTCATTATTTATGAAGTTCAGCTTTTTTGTTCTGAACCTGTTTCATGTTTGCTTAGATAAAGGCTGTATCTCAAAACAATCATTTTTTTAGTTGGTTCTTAATTGCTTAACAACGTCCAATTATGCATTCATTTTCCAGATTTTTTTTCAGTGAAATAAAAAATTAATACTCTCAGAATTTGAATGTGAAGTTTTGTGTTTTATTGGTGCAATCCAGTATTTGCCAAGTTCATGAATGAAGACACCCTCTGCGAAGAAGGTTTTGTCAAATAATTTCATCCGCTTTAAAACAAGTTGTTCATCAATCATGGAGGAGATGTTCTGGAACCTTTTTTGAATGATTTGGTTTAGTTGTTTTCTCTTTCGTGGTAAGACATTGTTTTCTTGAGCAATTCTTATTTTACTAGTTTTATTGTATTTGCTGTAACGCATTTCAAACATTGGTAAGAGAGCTATCCAAAAACAAATTTAATCCTTCCTTCTAAAATAACTTTGCTCAATGAGTTAGCTAGTGTTAAAGGTTCTTATTATCCATAGTCCCTACCTTTACCCCTAATTTGAATGCATGCTAAGTTTTTTAATATTTGTTTTCTCTCTGTTACAAAGGCATGATGAGCAATTTTTATATATTCTTGCATAAACTTTTTAGCCCCTTCTATTTGATTATAAATTTTACATTCCAAAGTTAAATCAGGCGATTAAAGTGGCTAAAAGTAAAAAAAAATAAATTGCCGCTGAATGAAAATAATAGAAATGGATAATTTTAAAATGACACGCATCGCTGGAATAAAATTATTTTGTCCTTTCTAAGGGTCTTCTATGTAGACCACTCTTTTAATCTCACGGACAAGCAGTTTCGTGGTAGAAGAAAAAAATCAGCTATTTTGTTCTGCCGACTCCACTTCTGGGTACGGCATACATCAGTATACGATATACAGCAGTTTCGTTTTAAACGACTGTATATCGGAATGCCTTCTTTTACACGTTTTTACTTAAATAAGAATTTGAAATTCAACATTTTTATTGTATAGAATCTTACATTGTCTTATTTAGCATTTCTTCATTTTTAGCTAACTTTTTTTTAATCACAAAGTTTTTAAACCTGCTGTGGCGGATCTACAGTTTTACGAAGAAATAAAGTATTCTCAACATTAACTATCTATACTTATAAAAGGCAATGTTTGTGTGTGTATGTGTGTGTGTCTGCGATGTTCAGACGAATCTATCGCACGTACAGCCATGAACTTTGGCACACAGGTAGTCGTAATGGTGACTGAATGCACCTCGAAGCTGTAATTTTAAAATTTAATCTAGAAACGTTTTTATTTAATATTTTGTATGATTTTTTGCACTCATTTCTCAATAGCATGCTTCGAATAATTGTACGAAAAAAAAAACAGTTACACCATCGGAAAGAACAAACGATTTCCGTTCTTTTCTACGTCTTCTTTGTACGTTTTCTTTGTCGAAGTTTCTTTTGTACGTCTAACGTAATTTACTGAATTTTGAGAAATTTTTGAAAAATAGTCACTTTTATGGTATTTTTAATTGGGATTTCTTCAAATTTTCGCATCTGACGTTCTAACATCTCTTATAATTTTCATTTTTTTTTCAGCTTATAACTGGAACGTTTCTGCCTGATTTAAAACAAAAACGGTTAAAATATCTTTTTTCGTTTTTTTTAAATTAATTTTTCCCTGATCAGTTCAAACGGTTTTTTTTGCTAGCGAGATTTAACAGCGAGAGTTTCTCCGGACGATCCCAGAAAGCATTGTTGCAATTTCATTGGCTGGTGCGTGACCTTCCTCGCGGCAGTTGACGTCATATGCTTTCATTCTCAGCATGCATTTCTACAATCTGATTCCTTCTGGCAGATGACGTCATGACATTTGCGTCATTGTCGAGAGGAAAAAGAAGCTGGCAAACTCAATAATATATACATTTCTGTTTTGATAAATGTCAGTATCGGAAAGAAAAATAAGCGGGAAAATCAATGTGCATCTTTTGTTTTGATTTTTTTTCCAAAACTTTTTCGTGTCATTGTGGGCATTTTTTCCCACATTTTGTTGAAGTGTTGATTCCACGGGTAACGCCGTGCGCGTACTGCTAGTATCTTATATGACGGTTGGACAGGAGTGATATAAAATTTCGTCTAACATTTTGTGGAAATGAATGCCGGAGAATATAATCATACATTTTCACCTACAACCAACATGGAAAATCACAGCAAATATGATATCCTTTTCGGGACTGCCATAAAAAGTGAAAGTGATAACAGCGAACAAGGGTGGATTAAAGGTTGGATGCACTAGACGCGTGCCATGGGCCCGGGCTGAAAGCGGGCCCCGAAATATTATTTTTATAAAAATCTCGTGATAGATAATTTTTCAATTTCGACTGTTTTCATTTTGAAAATAAAATCAATAAGTAGTTTTCAGTGTTACAGTGGGAAGTTTTTCTAAATTTTACTTTGCGATAATTACCGCTTTAGTTAAATTTCAGTTTCTGGGATTTAAATTGTCGCATTTCTGTTTGTAAAAGTCCTTAAAAATTGTCATGATAAATAAATAAAAAAATTAATAATGCATCTTTTGATTTGCATTTATTAATCATATGCGAATGTTTGTTTTGGAAATATCTCGTAGCACTTGAAATAAAACATAAAAAACAGAACAAATTGCAAGGCTGGACACCTTACACATGTTTTTAATTCAAAAACGAAACACAGCGTGTATTATACACAAGTTCATAATATGGATGATGCTTTTAGAGGACCTCTAAGTATTTTAGCACCAGTGGCCTCCGTCCAGCTGAATCAACCCCCGACTCTGATCATATATATATATATTGCATCTCCGGATTGCTATACAAGATCCTTTTTCCATCAGTAATTTAATATCTAAAAATTATGAAGTCAAATGTAACATTTAAACCCCTCCCGAAAATCAACTGCTTCATTTCGGTCACAACAAACCATAGAAGTCTGGTCAAAACTAGCCTATTTTGTATTTTTCTGTTCAATTCACTTGCGAAAATAGTTAATCGTATTGAAAGAACAATAAAAATATAGAAATTCTGACTTGGATGAGAGGTCTTTAAAAAGGTATAAGTTTTATGATTTTTTCGAAAATAATTTTTCGTTTGGATTTTTGAACTTTACAAGATGGAATTAAAGTTGTCGGACTGGACAAGTTCTGATGACTGACATTAGAATATGCTTCGGTGCCGTGCAGGTCTTTGTTTTCTATTAATAGACATGCTGCAAATTGGATACCATCTTAATTTATCATTGTTGTTTTAAGCAGAAATACATAGTAAATGAATAATGAAACAGGATTAAATTTTTAAGCACCGGTTATCGGATTACTGATGATGTCACAAAGGGAATTCATCTTGCTTAATTTAAAATGTTCTTAAATTATTTCGTGTTTTAATGCTGTTGTTAGCTCTGAGCTAACTCTCTGAAGAATTCGTAAAGTTCTGAACAAAGTATTTTAAATGCTTCGTAGAAAAGCGGCATTTAAGCTTGTTTAAATAGAATTAAGAGAAACTAAGAATTTATTTTAAAAAGTAGGAAATGTGAAGTCATTAAATATGTTTTACCTTAAACGATTGAAAATAGGATGATCCTTTTATAGAATATCAATAAATGGAAGGAGGCTCATTTGATCGCAATATTAAGAGTTAAGAAATACGTAATTTTGAAACGTTGAAGTATACTTTCACGTTAATTGGTACTTTAAATTTAAAGCAGGAATTTAATGGAATAGATGGAATATTTGGTGTACCAAACTTTGTCCCAGCATTGTTGTAGAGTTGGTTCATTTCTCATTTTCATTTGCCATTCTGCTAGCTTTATCTAGGTTCAAAAGTGTGATTTCTGTCGTGAAGAAGTCTTTGTGCAATCTATTATACTGTATTTAATTTTGATATTTAAAATATTGCTTGATTTTTGCTTGTAAACTTATATTCTTAATTTGACTCTTAGCGTATTTCAATGATATTTTTTAGGGTTTTTAATAAAATCCTAAAAATATTAATTATATATTTATTAAATATGTAATTAATATTTTTAAATAATTTTAATTAAATATTATTATAAGAGACGAAAAACGCATTCGTTGGTTGTTGAAGACGTCTTGCATTTTTTGTTTGTTTTGTTTTCATTTTGTAAACCGTGGAGTCTAAAAATAACTAAATTAATAAAAATGAAATTCAGTGTCGAAAAATAAATTTCAAATCGTATTTGTAATTTGCAAATATAGTGAAGAACTGTTCAAAATTTTATTTTATCTTAGTCTTTCTTTGAAACGTTAGGTACGGCGAAACAAACGAAGTATTCTGTAAGGTTTAAACTGTATAAATACAACACGCAATTTCAGGGAAAATATTATTTTGTGTTATTTTTTAAATTTTAATTGTAGCTGCTTAACCCTTTCAAAGGCCGTGGGAAGTATACTTCCCACCGAATTCATCAATTTTTAAGCGTACAAGGTAGGCTATTTGAAAGTTCTGAACAAATTTTTCGATGAAGGGAAATCCTAGATGTTCCAATTTCTTATCTCAAACCGTAACAAAGTGTCTCGACTTTTTAATTAATTATTAATTAATTAACAAAAAATGCCGTCCAATATGCTAAATGAATTTCTTTTCTTAAATTAACCTCAACCCCAAAGTTATTTTATTATACCATTACTAGAAAAAAACGGCCCTTGAAAGGGTTAACTTTCCCATCTGATAAGATATTCATTAAATAAGGCCTCTTAAATATAAGAAAGGATAACGTAAAAATCCTTTTAAAATATAATTGAAAGCTCAATCTGAAAACTGAAATTAAAATAATTCCTTCGAAACTGTGTGGGTGTTTCGCAGGGACATGTTCCAGGTGTCATTGTATTTGTCACTATACGATAGGCAAATCTGTCGTAAAAATTATTTTTCCAGAAACTGCTTAAAGTGTAAGTCATAACTAACATCGTAAAATTAATTCAACAATGACTGCCAAAAGCTATTTTTTAAACCTAGTCTCAACATCTATTTCGGATGAATTTTTCAAAGATATAAATAATCATATTCTATTTTTTATAGGGATTGATTTTATTGTTATTGATTATATATCACTTACATGATTTTTCTGGGATACGATTTGGGGGGGGGAAGAGAAAGAAATTTCTAATTGCTCGTCTATAGTTTTAACTTTGCTATAGACGAAATACGAATCGCCAAAAATCTGCAGATCTTTAGTACCTTTGGGCTATCAATTGAAGCCGGAGTATATTATCGCACAGTCGGAAAGGCTCCCATTGGATGATCTAATCACGTGACTTCAAACACCCCTTACCTCCCCCACGGAAATGACTTCAATTTGGATACGACCCATTGTTTCTTGTCCCTTCCATCTCGCAAACAATATTGCCATTCCAAATCAACCCTTGTTACTTGGACGGGAAACAAGAAAATGAAAATGCTACAAGAGAGAGGGGAAAAACTAATATATTTTCCCTTTTTTCTTCCCCCCTCCCGACTCGTTCTGTAGGGAGGGGGTGTAGGGAAGAAACACAATATAGGGAATTGAACCGGCCTTAATCTTGAGAAATATGAAGACCTTAAAAAAAGTGAAGAAGAAAACATTGAAAATGGGCTTTCTGGGTAAAATTAGGTTATATAAGATGTATAATGGACAAGTGTAGGCTGTGTGCCCTCCGTATTATGCCGACGCCGTAATTTAGCCGAGTCGGAAATTTGGCGTCTAAATTATTTATTTGCTTTTTAAGTAATCTCGTTTGAGCCCGAGTGATGATAGTTGTTGTCCCGGAGGAAATAGAATGAGATTGTGTCTATTTTCCGTCTATTTTGCCAGCAAAGAGGGGCTAAATTACTTTTTCTTTCTTTTCTTTTTCTTTTTTTCTCTTGCTTACTTGTCGTAACGGGAAAAGGAAATTGTAGATTCCTCCCCGAAATTAACTCTCTTTTGCTGCATGGAAGCTTGCCTCCGCTCCTGCTGAAGATTTTGTGAAGTCGGTAAGTAAAATTTGCGCTTTTCGAGTTAATGAAGTTATAATCAGTCTCGAAGAGATGAAATTATGTGAGAACTGCAACAGAAAAATAAGGCTTTATCAAGGCAAGCAGTAGGTTTTTTTGGGGGGAGACGAGACCTGCAGAAGTGCTATATGAAGAAACTCTTCTGTTTGAAATTTGACGAGAAATTTCAACTATGGAAAATGCCAATATAGTGGTAGAACAGCACATTTAGTACTGAGAAATAAAATCGAATTATTTTATACCTCTATAATGAGAATAGAATTCTAACTATTCCCAAAACAATTTCTAAAATATTTTATTTTAGTATATTTGACTTCGCTTTATTTTCTTGCGAGATCTGATTTTGATGTCTAGAAAATAACTACGTGCATGGTTTTCGACTAGAGTTTTGTTGTTGCTATTTTTTTTTAAATCTGGTATTATTTTTAAAACTTATTGAATCTTCCTAATGTTTCTATTTTAAGATAATGATTAAGATTTTATGATAATTGTGATGTGAGTTTTTGTCAGTAGAAACTTTTATAAGATATACTTAAAATTATTCAAATGTCTGAAGTGTTTTCTCTGCTATATTGATGAAACTTAAAATTCCAGGTACAGTATAACAGAGATAATTTTGTAGGAAGCATTAATAGAGAAGATTCAGGAGGTTATTTCAAATACATTGTTATATTTTTTAATCATTTTTTTTCAAAAAAATGAAGGACATAAATTTAATTTAAAGCATATCTCATAGAATCAAGTGTATATTGGGAGGCTCATAAGAACACTGCATTAACAGATATTTGTTATGTAATTTTCAAGGGTGATTTAAACACCATAATGAATCGCAGCACTAAGAAACGCGAAAGGTTCTGCCACTGGTGTTATATTTAGACGCGTGCATGTCCAGCGCCCGTAAAAGTATCTGACCTATAAAAAATATTCATGGCTATTTTTAAACGGATTAAAATAAATGAAAAACAGAAATGAAATTTATAAATCTGCCTTTTACCAATGAAACACAAGGTGTGGCGCTAATTGTCAGAATTATCAAGTTTTCCCATACAATCATTTCTACTTCCAGATAAGATCCATGGCCTATTGTAATGTGGAAATGCTGGATTGCAAAATTTATACTGAAGGATTAACTATTCTTATCTGCAATGCTAATTACTACGTTGCTCATTATAACATCCAATTTTTAAATGAATTTAAAAGTATCAGCTTAGATTATATTCTCTGTCCTTTTTCAAGGTTGCGTCATCATTGTCATCGGCATCAAGATCCATTTCAAATCCACGAACGACCTGTTTGCAGTGCAGGGCCGTCTTATTCAATGGGACCCGGGGGGCATTGATTCAAAGGCACTTAAAAATTTACTATCTTGATTTTAAGTTAATTTCAAGCCGAAAAATTGTTTAATTATAATTCTAAATATGTTGAAAACAAAAATATGTTTAGGGCTTATAAATAGACAGCCATCAATTTTGCAATGATACACGCGCATTATGCCATTTCAAAAAATATAGATACAGTCAATGAGAAAATCCTAAATTTATGTGTATATAATAAATATAAAAAACGCTTTTACCAATGCATTAAAAAAGAAAATAAATATTCTTTTCTCAAAAATCTGGAGGTCAGAGAAAGAGGAGGTAATAGCGTGAGGCGCTGGTTTTATATCTTTCTCCCATTGTTTTCAGCGCCTCGCGCTTTTAAAATTTTTGTTTTGACCTCCAGATTTTTGAGAAAACAATTTTTTTTTTCATTTAATGCGTAAAAGCGTTTTTTTTTTTAAATTTTTATATTTATTTTCTAGTTTTATGTCTTTAATTTGTCATAATTCAGCATTATAAATATTTTGGGATTTTAGAATCGATTTTTCATGAACTAATTCCAACAATTATGTTATTGAAAAGAGCTCTAAAATTACTAGTGCGCTGAATTACTACTGAAATATTGCATTATCATCAAGACCCAATGAATATGCAAAATTTTAGATTATTACTCTAGTGCATTAAGAAGTGAGTGAAAAATCGATCACAAATTCTGACCTTACAAAAAAATTTTCGAATTTAAATCCATTTTTCTTCAACCAATTCTAGCAATAATTTCTTTAAAAAGATCTATAATAGGATATACTTATTTTTATTGAATCATTTAAGTTACTGTCTGAAGTCTTTTAGTTCTCAAAAATACTATAGTTGGCGCCACTGAAACCTACCGAGTGCAAACGTAATTTTGCGATTTTTTTTTTAAATTGATAATTGAGAGCTCTAAACTTTTAAAAATATTACATTGTCATCAAGACCCAATAAATATATACAAAATTTTAGAACTCTACTAGTGCATTAAGAAGTGAGTAAAAAATCGATCACAAAATTCCAACCTTACATACATACAAACATGAAACATTTCGAACTTAGTAAAAGCTTTTGAAAAGAAGTTATCTACGTTACGGAAACTGGTGCTCAAAAATCCTGTTTTGAATAGTCGCCGGTTTGCAACATTTTAAGGCGTTAATCAGAGAACAGGTCTTTTATTGTTCCTCGGTTATTTTATTGTTCCTCGGTTATTTTATTATGTACAGTAGGACCCCGGTAATCCGGACGAATTCAGGCACATGGGCGTCCGGATTAGCGAGGTTTTTAAAAATAACGTAGAACACTTTTTCAAAAATTGTATGTATAGGTACTATGATATATTTGTATGAACTAACATTGTATGGATAAATTGAATGAACATGATACAGTATGGACATGATATGTACATACATAATTACTACATATGCAAGTTAATGAACATAATCAGTGTCGAAAAAAGTCAGAAATTTTTCTTTGCGCGGCCGTTCCAATTTTTAATTCAAATGCGCGGTCTCTTAAACGTCTGAGGAGCATAATTTCCGTGTGCTTCAAAATTTTGCTCTTCAGCCTACTGTAATGAAGTGTTGAGTGCCGCTCTAGACTCAGAATGAGAAATTTTGATGGAGTTTACAGAATCAATAAAATTGGGAAGCAAATTTTTCCACGACTTGTTGATCAGCAATGTAGACACAGATGCCCAACAGTTAGCAAGACTGAACACTACATCTTTTGAATTTACATTTGTCTGTGTTTTTTCCAAGTTTTCATTGTGCAGAGGATCATTGAGAATCGTCGTAAGAAGCAACTTGCGATATCCCAGCTTGATATTTTGAATAACATTCTGATCCATGGGTTGGATCAGCGCAGGATTCGGGTTTGCATCATTCTCCATGGACCGTCCGGATTACCGAGGGTTCCGGATTAGCGCGTGTCCGGATTACCGGGGTTCTACTGTAGTTATTTTCGTTGGGCCATAGGCTCTCAGATCCCTAGTTACGGTTCTGTTGGGACGCCAAATTACTCCAGCGCAGGGCGCTCGCATTTGTTAACACGTTAATCACCACAATACAAAAAATTGTTTCGACCTGCTGGGCCAACTGACTCATTATGCATACACAATCATGAAAATATTGATATAATTTTCTGACAAAAACTGTCAAAAATAATTTTTTTGAACGTAGTCAAGCGAACGAGACAAGTTTGTCTCACGCGGCCTCCTAGATCAAAATTGGTGGCCTTTACGTAGACTAACCAGCTTGTTTTGTTTGGTAGGCCATGCTTTACCTGCCATTATGCATTTATATGGCCTGTGTGAGTCGTCGCTGAGCTACGGATAAAAATGCAGAAGATTTCACGTGAGGCAATGCGGCCAGAACAGATACATTACTTCACCTGTCGATTAATGTGTTAAGACGGCCCTGGTGCAGTGTTTTTCAAACGCGTAATTCGTATCCGGCCCCCGTATTGAAATCGGTATCTTTTTCGTCCGATATTGTACCGCGATTGGATGAATCGCGAGCATTTTCTGCGCTTTCAGTAAGTGATCATCTCGATTTTTTCCTCTTTCTTTACGAGCTCAAGGCGATCGCTCTCGGATCTGGACAATATCCACCGCCAATATATTGCGAGGCCCGCAATAAATAAAATGGGGATGAAAATAAGATCGGGACCCGAATGCGATTCTGGCCCCCGTTTCACCCATCGCTGATTAAACGGCTATCGATGTTTTATTGCGATATTTTCCGTTCCAAATAAATAAATGTATGGAAGAACCGCTTGCTCCTGCGCGTTTGCTCATCGAACTTGTCGAATGAAAAAAAAAAACATTATAATACTTCATTGCATTTCTTTAAAAATATATATGGGAAGAAATCTTGGTAAGATTGAGAAGGGCGTTTTTTGTTTTAATATTTTTTTCCTTGTATTATAAAACAGGTGGATATTCTTTCGTAGGATGTGGCATTTTTCGCTGGAGAAATAAATGCATACTATATGTTTTTAATACTTCTTTGTTCCTCTGAATTCCTGAAAGTAGCTTTCTTTTATTCGTTTATGAGAGTTATGAAAATATTGGACTTAAAACTGTATTTGAGGTTATTTGCATAAACTTTATTTCCCCCTTCTCTGAAAATATAATCGGTGAACATGTTTCGTTGTCGATAAAATGTTATTAGTTGGATAGTAGTTGAAAGTTTACCATTGCTCGTGTCTTACAAATCGCCGCAATTTAATACTAACTTGCATTATTTTATATTTGTAGATATCTTGCGTTTATATAAATATTTTATTACGTGTATACCGTTGCTTCATGTGCTAAGACAAAAAATAAAAAGCCGTTTCCATTTTCTGAAATATAAATATTTTGTGTATGTTATTTCATTCTATTAATTTATTTTCGAATACCGGCTGTTTTCAAAGTTAGAGAATACAATTTTAGTTGAAACTTCAAATACTGCCTCTACATTCTGTTCGTTACAGTTGCTGAACAAATCACGTCCGTGATTAGAAACTACGAAAAAAAGGGAATTCTTTTCCAGATTCTTAAATATTGCTTTGAAGTCCAAAAATTTTAAAATCTTTCTATCTTAAACTAACTGAATACATGCGCTTTGGTGGAAACTAAAGCAGAATCCATTTTGGTTGGTCGCCTGTAATAACTGCTTAACTGCCGAACCACCAGCGCGCCCTCTGTCGGTCGGCCGCGAAAGGACATTTCCTTTCCTAATTACACGCTCTGTACGCGTCGCTGACCAAGAAAGCTTTGATTGAAAACTTGAATTCATTACTGAATGCAGCCTCCCGCCTGGCTTTCCCATTAAACGTTTGCCCATTAATGGGCGAAAACGATCTAAATAGAATTTCCCTTTTTTTGACTCCGTGTCGCTTCAAGTGTTTCTTATGCGATTTTCTTTTTTGTTTTAAGTTTGCTATTTATTTTACTGTCCTGGTTCCTATTGGACAAAGAACGTCTCTTTTGGGGTTTTGTGTTCTTTTCAATTGTTGGTACGTTACATTGTGGTCTTTCGGATAATTATGGCCAGTGACTTTTGTTCGAATGTGGAATATGAGGTTTCAAGACGATTCTGTCCTGGTGCTTTTAAGGTTAACCTTTTCAGTTCATTGCTGTAAGCATAATTTTTTTTAAAAGCCTTATAAGGATTTATTTTATTCGAACATAAATATTTAGGATTTGCTTAACATAGTTTGGTCATAAATATTTCGTCAATTCTAGTGGTTTTCATCAATATCTGTTGTTGAATCTGTGACTAATATTTATCTTTACTATGCATATATATTAAAAGACGTTTTGAACTATGAGGAAATGTTCGGCCTCTCTACATGTTTCTTATCAAAAGTTCTGTGGGAGTTAACCTTTCTTCCTCTTTCCGGTACTGGGAAAAATTATATTTTATCATTTACCAATGTTGAATGGTTTTTACTTAAAATGCTGTGGACTAGATTCTTAAAACTGTTTTCTGTTCGGTGCTTTATTCTGAAATCGCTCTTAACTGGTGACAATTTTTGTTGAGACGCTTATATGAAAAACTTGTTGGTTATTTAAAGGATTCGCCAAAAAATTACTTGTGTCTTCGAAATAAGTTCTATATTTTTTTTGACTACTTTCATTATTGAAGAAAAGTTCCAGAGATTTGCTGTCTACACATTTTTCAGTTGAATTTAATTGCAACAATAACGCTGAAATTTTCTTAAAATCCTCGATCCCTATTTGAAGAATGAAGTCCAACATTTTTTGCATTTTTCTCATTTTTTTTTTTCTTCTCTGGTATCCTTTTAATATCTGAGGCATATTTAGGAAATCTACTTAGTTTAACTAAAATCCCGCGGAGAATTTAATATTTAATTAATTGTATTTTAAATATATAGATTTCTTTTCACGTATTTATCGTTAAAATTTCTGAACTGCATTCTTAATTTCATAATCGGTTTACCCTTTCAAAAATATGAAATTGTATCACAATGTGCAGAACATTCGTCAGTTCCGCAATAATTAAAGAATGATAGAAAAAATATTCCTTAACTATTTTTCTATCTCTGTAAATTGCATCGTATTGCTTTTTTGATTTCGTTAAAATTTTTACATTTCATCTGCTGTATATCGTGTTAATTGGCCTTAATACGACCTCTTATTCAGAACGGAACTTGGTCGTGAGTTGAAGATAGTCTGCATTCATTAATTTTATGCATACTTCATCATTTTTAAAGGCATGGTCTTTTATATATAAGCTCTACAATTGTGCGTGTGACCAACTACAGAAAGCGTCTTACACAGAATACTTCGTATCATTTAAATTCGAAGAGGAAACCTTTTCAGCTATGAACTTCATAAGTTCTTCGGACATGGTTGTGATTCTTCTATCACTTTACTTCTCTATTTCTGAATATATTTTTTGACCTATTATTAAAATAGAAAACCGTATTTTATTCGTATGTAGGTACTGTTAACTGTAGGTGCGGTTAAATGACAAACCGAGACCCAAGAGTAGGCGGTAAGGCGCATACAAATGCTCATTTGATTTATAAATTTCGACTTCGGCAATATTATATCCTTGCCATTAACTTTCTTTTTTAAGGTGGAGTACAATGAATGATATTAAAGTTAGTATAATCAAGTATAATTTGATTGCTTTGAAAACCATTTTATGAATTTATAACATCTGCAGCGTTAATATTCTGCCTTTTTCTTCCTGTTGTAATGTGATTTTATTCGCTACGAATTTTTTACTTTTTGGGCAGAAAGTGGTATAAACCAGTAGAACTCCTATGCAGCTGTAGTAAATAATGCGAGCTATGTATTCCTGTTAAATTGTTCCTGGAATAAACCATAACAGTTTACGTCGGTACTTGCGACTTTAAACTTTTAACCTGTTTCTTTTATTGTGGTCCACGTGTGATGTAAAGGTGATTATAATATAGCAACGGATTCGGAAACCCTGCGCCGGGCGGAGTTATTTTCATAAAAATAGGGGGGAAAGTGAAAAATGGAAGGGTGATGTTTGCATTTTACTGAGCGTGATCTAACAAAGAACTCCGGAAATGCGTTCATATGTATGATTGCCTGACACCCCTTTCCGGTGTAAAATCGTCCAAAGGTGGTAGTCTCGGAATCCGTTGCTGAACTAATACATATGAAGCTTTTTTGAAGTTTTCTTGGCATAATATTTTATAAGAACCCTGGTGAATAATTTGTCCTGATAAAGGTTTTATAATTAAGATGCTATTTAGGGACATAATACTTATGTTAATTCGTTCTTTATTTGCAAGATTTTCATATTTTAAAATTTTCTAACTTCTTGGGTAAAAGTTGCCGTTTTATTTAGGTAGAAACCAGAGACAAAAATTGCAAAGGACGGATATTTCGAGACCTCTTCAGAAACTGAGAAAAATTACGTTACTTGACATTACGATACCTATTGTTATACATCTTAAATAACTCAACCAAGATTATTGCCGTTGTCTTTTAATCGGACCATTTTTGTGCCGACACAGTCTTATCATTTAGTCTGATGTTCTTTCGAATACCTAACGGAGAGTTGTATTTGAAAACTCAATCGTATTTTAAACATCAGAGAATTCGGAATCTGTCGAATGAAGATTTAAAAAAAATGTTATGCACAATCATCATCTATATATATATAAAACTCAACGTATGTATGTTTGTTCCAGCATCACTTCCGAACGGCTAAAGGGATTTCGATGAAATTTGGTACAGCTTAAAGTATAGGAGGGGTAAATAAGCCCTAACATAGTTTCTCAAAGTAGGACGGGGCAAAATATCCAAAATGCATGTAACAAACAGGCCGATTGACTTGCTTGGCGATTTCGGCGGCTTGGACGATTTTGATGAAATTTAGTACCAGATTTGGCGCCAAGAAAACATCGCTAAAGGTCGATTTATCGTTACAAACAGTATCACTGTATTATTTTTGTTTATTTGAAATTTATTTTACACATAATGGCAAGAAATGGTAGTTGTTAAAATATTATTAAACGAAGAAAAAAAGTGAAATGAAAGAAGTGAATGAAATAAAAATTTTATGAAGATGAATATATGAGGTTTTTTCTACCTATTTCTGGATAGTAGTATATTTTTACGATACTTTTCTTAATGAAAAATATCGTAATTTTTCAGAATTTCAAGCAATATGATATTTTATATTTTAAAATAATTTTTTTTTTAGTGTAATAAGATGAAAATAAGTTAAATGTTCTTACGGAAACTAAATTCGCATATTGAGCTGACTTCGGGATGATTTTATGTAAAATCCTTTTTTTCTAAGCATACCTATTTGTTGTCATGTATTTGCAGATAATCGTATCACAACAGATTTTCGATTTTCTAACAGAAAAACAAATACCTTGAGATATAAGTATGTTTATATCGTTTTATAATGTAAACCTCATATTCTTGCTATATGTATTATATTTTCATTCGTTGGCTGCTGATCACGCACTTTGACTCGCGCTTCTGTTTCACATTTACTATGTAATTAGATTATCCCTTCTTTACTGTAGTTAACCCATCAATTGCGGGTGTGGGTACATATAACAAAGTTCTCTCAGTTTTTTAAAAAAATGTTCCATTTCCTCTCCATCACAAGGTTTTGATAAGAAAATGACCGGGCAACGGCCTGGTAATCTGCTAGTTTTTAATATTATTTATGATTTCAAGGATTAAGGACCCAGAGCTATTTGGTTGGCACTCTGACACATCTTCATCTTTTCTCGCCTTTCAAATTGTGCTAATCCCTGCTATAACCAGCATTTTTCGTAATGAGAAATTTTAAAACATTTTGTATTTGCGGAGACTGAAATCGTAAGTTTTTATATAAAGTGCTTTATTTAGTTAAAAAATGAGGGATTTATATATATATATATATATATATTCGATTTGAAGAAAATATTTATGCATATATTTTTGTACATGTACGAAAAATTGATATTGTGGGAAGTTGTGGAGACCTGGTAGATTCTTTCTGAAGATGCCGTGTAAATTGAAATTGTGGAACTCGAATGCGCATTACTCTTTGTAAATGGATTTATAATAAATTTCAAGATCTGAAACAATATGTAATTTTTAAAAATAATACTGTATATATTTTAAAATAGACCTTAAATTCAAGCGTGATTGTGTACGTGTATAATTCACAAAAACATTAAAAATACATTAATCCTTTTCATTATTTGTTATTAATACAGCTACTTTTCGCTTATTTTATTTTTCTTACAGTATATTTACACCATTTCTACTAATTTGATGTAAGTCAAGAATTTTTTTCCCATCCATGCTTGGAAATTGATCTCTGTGTATAAAGTAACTGTTTCTTCGATTCATTGTATGTTCGCCGCCTTCTTTTTATCGCACTTTTGTACATGTGGTTTACTTGGGCGTTAACTTGACTATGCCGTGGAATTTGGAGGCGACCGAAATTGATTAGAATGGAAAGATTTTCAATTCTCAAAAATCTTAGCATTTTCTTGTATTTTCATGTTTGCGATGTCTGCTTGTCCTAAACGGAAATTCGGACTTTGTATGTATGTAGTTCTTCCGTATTGGTTCAGGTGTAAACATGCGTTTCCAAATGACATGCAAATCGAGAGTTACGTATTTATTTTGTAATAAACTGCACTAAGAACAATTGTAATCCGGATGCTAGTTGTAAGAATAATATAATATTTATACTTAATTATTTAATTGCTAATAAATTTATTATTCGCTCAGTCATCTTTCAAAGATTTTAAAAAGCTTACTTTTATCCAGAATACACGATGTAATTATAGCAAGACTTCGAATAGGTCATACTTATTTGACACAAGAGTACCTTTTATATTCTGACCCTGCACTCATTTGTAATGGATGCAATTGCATTTTAATTGTAAAACATATCCTGCGTAGATACCAAAATTTTTTTACTCGACGACAAATCCACTTTGGAGCTAGCCTTTGACATTTTTGGGGACAGTCTTCATTCAAATATATTTACTTTCTTAAAGGATATTCAACTCGTACATGAGGCTAAATTTTGTCGATTTTAACAATTTTTAAATTAAATTTTAGTGTATGATTCTTATTCAATGACTGTTTGGCGCAATATTTCCAAGTCTGGTCCTTGTGCCGTAAAACCAAAACCAAATTATTCATTATTCGATGATTCATAATCGCAAGCGAAAATAACTGATTATCATTTTTAAAAAATATTTTAATGTATTCATAAATGTGGGGTGTCTGTTTTTCTGCGTCAGCTAATTACCTTTTACACTTACACAGATCGTTTCTGTCGGTCAACCTATCAGGGTAAAATAACGAAACGGAAAAAAACAGCAAAGAAATCCCCCAAGTTTTCCTCCGATATTCAATTTACAATTTAATTAAAACCCACTTTCTTCATCTGTCAGTAAGACAAAAAGAAATCGGGTGTTAAAGCAAGAAGAATTTAAATTAAATTTTCTTAGTTTTAATGTCGAAAAGAATTACATATATATATGGGAGAGAAAATAAGAAGAACCGAAAAAATAAGATGAGCAGCATTCGATTAAAATTCCTTCCTCTCTCTCTCTCATGGAATCGTCATATTTGAAGACATCCCCTGCAGGCTCAGTTATTCATCTATCTATCTAGAACTGGGCATATTTACAAATTGCTTTTCTGTTCTAATTTTAAATAGCGTGACGCCTTTTCCTAGCAATTTGCTCCTACCAATCTTTCATTCAATTCTAGATGGATATCATTACGATTAATCCTACAGTTGATTTCGCACTGACCTGTAGTAATCGAAAAATTCCAATTTTATTTTCCAGCCACCGCTGTTGTGTCAATTAAATAGAGAAGGGAGAGGGCAGATGCACAGAAGGCCTAGGATTAATTACTTTGGGCAGCGGTCAACACACCTTTCAGGTGCTCGTCGTCTGATTTGTTTCGAGTCGTGTTATTCGTTTTCGGTTTCTTCTCTTCGGTGCCCTGGGCCATTCGTTTGTTATTTGCCTTGTCAGCGCAGAGTTTATTACAAATCATCTTTTCATTTGTTACTCTTTTTTGATCGAGAATTCATTCTTCCGTTCATTGGTAGGCGGTTCTAAGGCAAGGACGAGCGAGTCTGTTGTACTGTTTGTCTGCCACGAGAACTGTCGCCGCCGAATTGTCTAGTTCACGGCGGTTGCTATAGCAACTGGTTATGCTAGGGAAGATCCATTTCGAATAGGAGGAATCCGACGGAAGCCGGAGTTCTTTTATTCTTGGCGCCAGTTTGCGGCGGAACACATTTGAATGAACTTTTACCTACTATAAATGGATTCTTCCTACCATAACCTGTTCCTATAGCGACCGCCGTAAACTAGACAATTTGTGGGTGAGAGTTCTCGTGGCGGATAGACAGTAGTAATGGCGTCCCGTCTATTCGATTTTATAATTATACTGTGTTTGATTATTCTTTTTAAACCTCGGAAATTTTTGGACGCTTCCTCAAAATTTTTTGTATTTATTTCATAATAAATTTAATAAAAAGTTTTAAAAAATACAATTTTATTAGTGTAATAAAAGATATTTTAGACTGCTTTTTAGTTTTGACGTAGGCTTGCGCCCCTCCATAGTGTCGGGAAAGAAAATTATGACGCTCTTCGCGCTAAAGTTAAACGCTTATAGCTACGCAACCAAATAACATAGTGTTGGTTTTAGTTTCATTTAACAGAGAAAGGTAGACATTGAAGATTGAAGAAAGAATTTTAGAATTTGTAATTATGGTTTAGTCACAGTCAAGTTGCAAAGTTGGTGAAAATCAAGAAGAATTTTACATAGTCACATAGAGCTACCTTAGTCACAGTTGAGGAAGGGTAAGTAAGCCTACGCCCCTCAATCCCAGCTGCCGTTTCGCAGGTTTTCGTAGATTTATTATTATTATTTATTATTTACTGTGACAAAATTACGGAGTCTTAATGTCAATTTTTTTGCTCAATTTCGCTGCTAGTTAAGGTCTGAAAGTATTAAAATAGTATATTGATATCGAGAATGCACAAGTGTACACAATTTCTAAACTATAAAATGCCAGGAAGTGCGTGAAAAATGGATTACAAAATTCCATCTTTACAAATATGAAAGAAGTCAAATTAAAATAAGTGTACAAAGCTGTTGTAAATAAATATTTTCTATAAACTAAAGCACAATTACACTTCTTTCATGAGCTACCGCGTGCATTAATGACAAGTTTTTTTCACGGCTGTGAGTGAATTCATGAGAAGGGGAAAAAAACCGGGAAATAAACTTTTAATGAAGGGTCAAACAAAGAAATTAATTATGTATATTCATAAAAAGATTAGCTCGAGTCAGTCCCATTTATAAAAAAGGCTTTACACCAGGCGTATTTCACATCCCTCATGTATGTGTGTGGTATCTTATTCTTTTCAGAGTATACCCAACTTTAATATGATACGGCTGAGATTTCAATATTTTATTGCGTCTTAAAATTATAAGTTTAAAATAGCACTGAAGTCTTGGTTATTGCTTTCATTTCTTTATTACGCAGCCTTTTAATTTAGTAGTTTCCGGGGGGGGGTAAGCGCTTAGGAGTACGGGACCCACTAGTATATTTATAAAATTTAAATTATTTTTTAAAAGTCAATGCGATGTTTTTTTCACCGTTTTTGCTGCTAATGAAGAATCTGATAGTAGTACACGCTTTAAATGTTGTATAAATCCAAAATTAATTTGACTCCTTTTGGGGTCGGGACTCAAGTATTAAGTAGTCTTGTTTTAAACAAAAGTAATTTGTACTTAAAGAAGAAAAACTTAAATTAGGTATATTTGATGGAATGCGAAGTTAGTGACAATTCATTTTATCTATTACTGGTATTATTACGATTCGTCCTACATTTGATTCCATGGTGGTATCTGAACTGACCTGCAGTCTAATCGAAAAATTCCAAAGTTATTTTCCATTTGCTTCTGTTATGTCAATTAAATAGAGAAAGGGGAGGTCAGAGACGCATAGAAGCCTAGGATTAATTACATGAGCTTCGGTCAGCACACCTTTCAGGTGCTCGTCTGATTGTTTTGAGTCGTGTTATTCCTTTTC
>BGPR01001018.1:178537-275120 GCA_013235015.1 Araneus ventricosus | reverse complement strand
AAGAGAAATGTTTTCTCTTTCATTGACCGATTCTCTTCACTTGAAGCCCTGCCTAATTACCCTTTCCGATAAAGGATTCTGGCCCCCGCACGCGCAGAATCACTGCAACCCCCAACCTGCCAATCCCATCCCTCCTCCCGAATCACGTGACCACTTAATTTCGAAGCATTACGTAATCTGTTTTGCATTTAATTAGGGTCATTACGAAAGCCCCGAAAAGGAACCCTAGCAGACAAAAGATTGATAGCCCTTGTGTGTGTTTTGCTTTATTATAGGTCCCCCGTGAGCCTGGACGAAGATAATTACCGTGTGCGCCGAAGTTTAGAGAGGCAAAATAATAACAAAAAACCCCGGCAAATAACGGCAAAAATGAAAAAGCTCTTGCCCTTCGCAAACACCCACACTGTTCCACAGATTTGTATATTATGTCTGGTGTATATAACTTTTAACTATGATAACAGGGTTGCCTTTATGTTTTCGGACACAATTTTTTTGTATCTATCTATCCGCACCAGGACTTATTGCCTTCCAACCTAATAATTATGTTTCTTGAGGTTATGTTTCTTAGTCATTTTTAAAAGAAGCCGCGAGATTCTCTTGAGTTTTCGGGTTAATTAATCGCGACTTCTTTTTGTTAAGTTGACGGACTCGATAATAATGGGCTTGGGAATAACTGTGTTCTTAAAGCTTGCAGAGAGAGAGAGAGACGTGCGAGATTGAGATACTTTGTGAGAAGGCAAAATGCTTTTTTTTTTTTTTTTTGAAAGGCAAAAATTTACCTTTTTGCTTCGGGAGATAATTTGAGAGTTATTATAGGTTGCTTTGGGGCGGAGTCGTTCGTGAGATTTTTGGAAATTTTGGCGATTTGGAAAAACTCCGTCTTCAGTACTTTCAGAAGATCGGTCGTAGAATTTTTGAAATATTTAATGACTTTCAACAATAGCGGGTTGGGTGGTTATTGATGGTAGATTTGGGAAACATTCGTGATTACATTGGTTTACACTTCTTATTTTTGCAGCTTTTAACAATACGGAATGCAAAATATATCCTGAAAATGCATATTTAGCGGAAATTAAAGATTTTTGGAATGCGTTTTGTTTTCTAAGTAAATAATCTTTCTGTCAAGGTTAAATTGGTGGACTCTCGTGAAAAATATGTCCGCCTTGAGAGAGATGTCTTTAGCATTTTGAATACGGTTTCTTACCCCCCAATGATTTTCATCAATTCAAATGAATATTCCAAGAAATCTAACGTGCTCTAGATGAAGATAATTTTCATTAAGATTATTTATAATCAACACAAGAGACCCCCCAAGAAACTATAACTTTGCCTTAGCATTAAGTCAGTTTTAAGATGCTTTTTCTTTCCGCAACTCCGTCATGGGGGAATCTGTAACATTCTGGAAACATAGTTTTGCTTTTTTACATCGTTTTTCATATTTTATGTCCTGAATAATATGAAATTGTTAATTTAACCTCGAATCTGAAGGTGATTATATAATTCTTTTGCTAATGGTATTATTGCATCGGTTTGTATATCCTGAATAATATTCTCATGATATGTTTGATATTTTTTTAATGGCATAAGATAATGGAGTTCGCAGTTAGGTTAATGGAAACATGGAGGAATACAAGTCACTTTCGTAATTTGTTTACAGGAATGTTCAATATAAACAGGTTTAAATTTTAAACATGCCATATATGGGAAAATAAAATCGTGTTTGGGATATAAACCTCACCTTGCGGGTGTCCCGAAAACTGGACTTAATATGGATAGATTCAGCGACGAGTTACCGCAGATGAGCTTTATTGAATCTTGCGCAAATAAGGTCAACTCGAAATGAATAATTCATCGATTCGTCCATTTTATGTAGATTTACGAACTTTCATTATTGTAACAGAAAATAATTGCTGCATTATATAATGGAAATAAGTTATCTAATTTTTCACAGGGAATTGGTTTTTATATGGAAAGCCCTAGTTTCTGAATTGCTTATCGCGTATATTTCATCTTCTTGGTGCTTAAAAGTTTCTCATTACCAAAGATAAATAATGCTAGAATTTCATTACTTATTCTACGATAATTTATCAATTTCCTCTTGTTTGTGAAAACCTATATAATTTAAAAATTTTAATCAATTTTATTGATCACGTTATATCCTTATATTATCAGGAATCGTCACCCACAGAATGAAGCTGTGGTTGATATCAATCACCCCTTATCTTATTCCTTTTACTAGCTGAATGAAGCTGCCCAGTAAAAGGAATAAGGCGAGAGGTTACATTAAATTATTTATGACACGTGAATTTTTTTTATTAACGAAGTATGTTGAGTTCCAAACTTTACCTTTTCTAAATGACTGCTGCCACTGATGAAATATATTAGGAATTTTGTAACCGCTACTGTTGCGTATCGTTTTGCGGCTTTATATATTATTTTCGGATAATTTTACTTTGAATTCTGCTGCACTATTCTCGTTTTGTAATGATTTGATAGGTGCAGCTCAACCATAACTGTCTGGTTCTGATTATCTCGTGAGAATTCTACTGACTGAAAATAAAATCAGCCTACTTATTTCATCTGCATTAATATACATAATAATATTTCTTTAGTTAGTTATAACTACGCATATCCCTAACTGACTTGCTAGATTTCAATCTTAAAATTTCGAAAGAACCGACTTTCTTTCCTTTGCTATGCTGATTCTACTAGCCGACGATAAAATCTTGGAAACCGGTTTGACCTTTATGAATAACTTATAAATAAGTAATATTGCCATTTTTAGTTAAGGCTCATTCATGCACACATCTTAGTAAAATCTATATAGGGAATAAAAATTAAGCGCCTGATGGCTTGCTACAGACAGATTTTAATCTTAAAATTTCGAGTCTCGAAGCTCTGCTGTCCAAGAAATCCTACAATTAGACCTCTCGAAAACAAGCCACCCGGCGACCACTCCTCGTAAATCTCCAGTTGCAATTACAGTCGTAGGAGAGCTCGTTTCTCTATTTCAGTTGATTGGATTTTTTCCCCCTCCTTTAAGACCCTGTCCCCGATAATTATTACTCGCGGGTTAATTATCGTCGAATTGTCTCACGTCGATCGAAGGTTGCAACGTCGGCATTTTCGCCGATCATAAGCAATCCCCCGTGATTCATAGTGCCACTGCGGATATAATACATGTCACCTTGGTGGAAGGTTCTCCCTTTTTTAATTGAATTTGGAGCAGTTAGCCTGCGCCAATGGGAAACTCAATAAAGCGACGAGCCTGGCTCGTGTCGTTAATCAAGACCTGGCAACACGTACACCTACGTATATATCCATCCGCCCCGTATTGGTAGACCTGCGTCAGTTTGTCTTCTTAATTTGTTGGCTGGCAGAAAAGCAATTATTGAAAAGCGAATTCGATAAATCATGGAAAAATCATTTCCTGATAAAATTGGGGAAGGGGACTGTCTGGCAGGTGGGGGGACGCAGCCAATATTGTCGCTGGACTGCTTTGACATCGAACGCAGGTGTGATATTAGGAAACGTTACTCGGGCTATAAGTCATTGCCTGCCCGGTTTCTTGGGGATTGTATGCCATGCGCGAAGTGGTTGGCTTGTGGTCACTAGAGAGGGATTTTGACGTTTACTTAAGTTCAAAATGAACTAATTTTAAAGTAATATCCATCTTCTCGAATCTAAGAAAACGTGTGGTCCTCGGGGCATTGATTTTCCTGCAAGATTTGTAAATTCAGCATGTAATACACTTTTGAGAGGCGCACAATAAATGCTCTATTTACAGTGGGAAAATTGCATGTTTTATTTTTCATTTATTTTTGTGACTAAATGAGTTGCATCATGTTCCTAAAATGTATCGACTTTTATACATGTTACAGTTGTTAGTAATAACCAACTTCTGTTTATGGTATCTGTATATTCTTCCTAAAGGCGAGATTAATTTTTTTAAATAATTTAAATGTTTTAAATGCAGATTCTTAATGCCACAACGCTTTGTTTGGTTTTAATGTGTTAATTTCTTGCTAGCAATTTTAGCCTAGATATTCTATCTTCCGAAAAGATAATGGTGCTATTCTAGGCTTTTTTAAAAATTTTTTTGCTGTTAAAAGATTTTTGTTCCGTTGAGAGTATTGATATTTTCATAAACCTACATGTAAAATGATATTAATCACTAATTTGGTATATATATATATATATCGGCGGTTGGATATGTTTACGTAATAACTGTGTCCAGATATAGAAATCCCTGTAGTGGTTTAATTAGCTTATGTCATATTTGGGAATTAACACTCTGGTTTCGAATTTGATGCTCCTTTCATAAATGAGTTTAATTTTATAAGCAGTTGTGCAACAGCACTTGTACAACACCAGAACACATTAACTTGGATCGTAAAATGGAAAAAAAAAATAATCTAACCTCCGTTTGTAGGCTGAAGATGAAGTGTCGGTTCCATCAACTAATGATTTGCGGATATAGGTGCACGCTAAATTTGGGTTATAGATAAAAAAAATATATTAATGTGGCATAAAAGTTTGATGAACAAGTATGTCGCCTCAGATGCCATCCTGTAACCACGTTTCAGAGTTTTACCCCAGGAGCAGAATTATATCCAGTATTCTGCAGCTCGACCTCAAACAGTTGGAAATGTTCTGCAGGCAGTTTGTCCAAATTTGGCGGATCACATTAAAATGCAAAATAGTTATAAAAATACTAATTAACCGTAGAATCTTTATTACTCATTAATGACAAAACATTATATTAAAATTAATTATTTAAGACCAAGACATACATGCAGAATTTGCAATTCTGTGAATGACTTTTGAAGTCGGATACTGCGACATTAATAGGGAAGTACTGTTCACAAAATGTTTGTGAAAATTTGGCCCGTACATTGCGACAATGGCCGCTTTTAACAACTTTCTGACATATTTATGGCCAGGTGGTGCACCATTGGGATAAATATTCTTTTGTCAGTTATTCCAACTGCTGCCCATCCCCATCAATTGAGGTGTGTCTTTTTTGAACAATTTTGTCGATAGTGGATCCCCACGATTCAGAAATTACTTCCGACATGGGAATAGAATTATTAAATGCTATAAATTTCATTAATCTGGGGATCTCTGATTCAAGCTCATTAATGGCCTTTTTGTAAGGATGAAATGTTCTGCAAAGACGGCGTTTGTTCTGCGACGTACGTCGCACTTTTAAGCACTTTCTGCTTCCGGGAAAGCTACTATGTCATTCGTCAGTAGCACTGGTTGAATTTCAAAATGAAACTTTAATTTATATCTTCATAACCCTAGTTGGCTTATCACTGATATGTTTTTCTCATTCCGTGCATTTGATTTTGCATCCTTAATTTGACTGCGATAGATCTGATCTGTCTCTTAAATATTCAGCACATAAAATCATAATATGATTCTAAAGACTACGGGCATATTCATGAATAAATCAGCCGAATCTGTTGTTCGTCTAACTCCATGCCTCGACTGTTTTCCTATTATAAAACCAGATCCCTGCAGTTTAGTGCTAGCCCCTGCTTAATTCTTCCTCGTTCGAAATGGCTCCACGTCAATGTGATTGAGCACTAAATCTATACTGGCCGAAATTACGGCTTGCCCACTCTTCGGCATTCCGGAAGCCGGGGTCACTATTTCACAGCCATAATATCTTGATCTGTTATTTTTATAGATAAGGAGACCGGCTTAAACACCGCTCTTTTCCAGAAATCGACGGATGTCGTAAGTTACCGACTTATTGAGCCTGGACGAGGAATATTTGTTGTGCTTTATTATTTTTCGGATAGCTTTTCGTTTTCTGGCTCAGCTGTTATTCCGCCCTCCCCCCCAGTTGCCATGTTTTATTATGAAGAGAACATGGTTTCCGAGTGCTTAATTTACTTGTCAAGCAACCGAAGTATATCTGTGGAATCGGCTTGAAAGAAGTCGCCGATTTGCTTTGATTTTTCCTTCCTTGACTATCGATGAGCATTATTGTTTAGAGCCTCAAAATTTCTGTAATCTTGATCTAATCAGCCAGAGATGTTTGAACTTATAATGAGAAAGAGTATAGCTTTTATGCACGATTTTTTTCTTTGAACACTATATCTGAATTTTTTATTTCATTCTGTCACATTCGCTACGTATTAATTTGTTGTAAATCTAGTATTTGATTATTTAAAACTAGAAATTCACCGGTCATGGTATGGCGGGTGCAAATTGCCTCTTCATTCGAGAGATTTCCCGTCAAATTTGACGTGTTTAAATAGATATATATGCGAGAGAAATGTTTAACATTGATTGAAAACAAATAAAATAAACATGTTTTACGACAGGAAATATTTTTTTATTTGCATATTATTTACATATTTCTTTATTCAAAAAACCTCTTGGTAAACAACATTCCGTGTGAAGTATTTTTCGTTGTTTAACAATTTTATTATAATTCAGTAACCATGAAGTTCTCAGCTTGTCAAACGCAAGTCAAAAGTTAAAATTTTAAAGGAATTCTTTTTCGAAATTCTGATCAAAACAAAGCACTTCTGTGCTTGTCAAACGTTGCCAAAAAATGTTATCAAATTATATCATCACGATTGCAATAAATAATCAGATGCATCGTGGCGTCCATACTATATCACTCGCATGATATACCGCTGACGTGATTTACTACTTTCTATTAAAAAACGGAAATTAATTTGAAATATATGACTAATATAATTTAAAATTTCTCGGGAACTATTGATCATAGCGAGATAAATTTTATATCAATCGATAGAAAATTTTATTTCACTATTTTGGATATATTAAATTTGAAATTAGAATAACAATTACTTTTTAAATTTAAAATTACTGAAATTTAGGTTCTTTAACAGTGAAATAGTGCTGTTTAACGTCTCGCAGTGCTATGTTGTGAGTTTATTATTGGTGACGTCAGACCGTTACCGAGAGACAGATGCTCTCATTTGGCGGTTTAAAATCTGGTATTCGTATGTAATACGAAGTTCTCCAGTATCATTTGCCGCTTTCAAAACTAGACGTTGATATAACAAATCAGTCGACATATTCAAAGCGTTTTATATGAAGTGGATGATCTTGGTGAAAACGTACATTAAGTTTCAACGTATTTAAAAAAAAAATTGCCACTAACACTTCCCCATACTTGTTTTGTGCAACGATATACAAGACGCATACCTTGCTGCAAAACAATAGGCAATGTCTGAAGAGGGGGTTAGTGTACGTAAATTAACGGATATTTATGTATGGAGAGACATCTGAAAATTTTTTGGAACCTTCAAACTTGTCAGGTTTTGAGACATAATGTTGTATCGCTGAGCGTTATGATTTGTTATTTGGTTGCGTGTTATTACAGAAATCAAAATTTGCATGAAACCAAAGAAAACTGTTTATTGCTCGATAAGTATTAGTTCAACCTGTATTCTTTTTCTTCAAAAAGTGCTGTTGAAAGGTGATGAATAAATATAAAGAAAAAAGTGAATAGTTTGCAGCACATGAGAAGATATAAAATTGTACATCAATTGATAATTCTTTACTGAAAGCAACTGCTTTGAAGTAATTTTGATTTATTAATATTATAATAAATCTTAATATCGTCCTTTTATATGCTTTTAATTTTTATCATTGCTCTACATCTCTAAAAACTGTCGTGTCAAAACGGCCCTCTGATGCCGATTATATATGAAGTTCTATTCGATTCATCCGATCAGATAATATTAGCCATCTCATTTATTCAGATGCTTTAAACTGCGGCGACGAAAAATACTTAAATGCCGTTCTGTCGACTCGACGCAGGTGACACAACACAGTAGCCTTGTTAAATGTCGCGAGTCTACAAAGATCCCTCGTAACATTTTACTCCTTGTCTTTTATCATTTTATTGCTGTTGTTCAGCTGCCTTTTGCAAGCCGTGAAGGTCGACACAGAGCTCGTAAAATGGAATTTTAATTTTTTTCCGCCTGTCTTCCTCTGCTTAGACAGGTTGGAGTTGAAATCTTAATTGGCGGCGAAGCGTGCTCATCTAAGTATTTGCGAAGATTTGATTGTTCAGTGCGTCGGTGATTGCGCGCCACATGCCCTTTGCATGTAGTCATTGTATTCAGCGACGGAACGGTTGGCATCTCCATAATCCTTTCTTTTAAATTAAGTGTCTAGTAATACAAACTACCAATCTTGTACAGTTAGATCATAGTAGGTTATCGAATAAGCACCTGTTGCGTGCTGTTCGTCTTTGAAATGGATTACTTCTAGGCGTGGAAGCCCGGTCTTGAGTTGTTGCTCATATATTCAAATTCATTTCGATCTTATACCTATGATTTGGAGAAAACTTAACTCTTCTGTCGGTTGCAGTCAACAACTGTCGAAGCTTGCACCATTTACTTGTTTAGTTGAATGATTTAAGAATTCAGCAGTAATGCATGGTAGATTGCTGAATTAAAGATTCTTTTTGATTTTAGAATGATGTTGGCATTTCTCTAATTTTTTCTTTTCCTTTCTTTTCAGATTTGAATATTGCTTTGGAATCCCTCCGTGTCATTGAGGAGGTTACATCACTGTCACAGATTTCACCATGAAGCAGAAAAGGTGAAGAATCATCCAATTTTGATGCATCCAGCAATCCGCTTCTCCATGTGGCTGTCCTGCTAAAAACTCTCTACTGATACAACAGGACAAGCTGTCTCGATCTTCAACGAGGACTTTTCTTTTTATTTTGCTTTCTGATAGACAATCTTGAAGATTTCATTGCAAATTTTACCAGAAATTAGTCTTCCCATGCCCTATCAAATAGGGTAACCGCAGCATAGTTTTATTTTAGTTTTTCTTTCTGTCCGTTGCCCACCCAAGGATTCATCCTGGTACCCATACGTAAGAAGCGGAACTCCAATCTTTCCACAACGGAGTCCCCCTACGGAAACTACCCGACGGACTGTTGTCCATCAAACCACATGAGCATGATGAACCCACCTGGCCACCATGGTGACCAGCACCACATGATGGGCATGATGGCCACACACCATGGCGGAATGGCCACCATGCAACAAATTCAGCCGCCCCAGCAACAACAGCAGCAGCAGCAACAGCACTTCTCGCCCCCTGGTGGGCCGGGGGGTAGCAGGTGCTGCGCGGGCTGCGGAGCCAAGATTATGGACAGATTCCTGCTGCACGCACTTGACCGGTACTGGCACAATGGGTGCCTGAAGTGCTCGTGCTGTCAGGCGACGCTAGCGGACATTGGCAGTTCGTGCTTCACAAAAGGAGGAATGATTCTCTGCAAAAACGACTATGTCAGGTATGTCTTGCCTTTCTTTATAACACAGTGGTCAATGGCAACTCATGTTGGCAGAATGTAGAAGGGTATGAGCGGTCGCTTCACCGGTGAAAGACTAATATGTGTTTATACACATCTTGGGCTTATACAAAAGAACTGAGTAAAATTGGATAACATTCCCTTTCAATATACCAGTTTTATTTGCATAAATTTGTATTGTTTGCATCTAAATTCTTTTCAGGTGTAGCGTCACCTTCACATTTGGACCATATTAACGAGGTACAAGGATTGGGTCGCGGATCTTTCCCCATGCTGTTAGGTTGAGTTGTCATTGTCTATAGGATAATTATCAAAGTTACTCGACTAAGGATATTATTTATTTTGGCATAACATTAACATATAATTATTTTTCCATCTTGTTTAATTCGTTTCGCAATACTTATTTCATTCGTTTCGCAATACTTGTTTCATTCGTTTCGCAATACACTCTAGTGACGGCGATTGGATGGGAAAAGTGAGGGGGCAAAAAAAAATTATAGACATCTAAAAGAACCTGGAGTATAGGGGGTAGACAATAAAGTTTTAAAATTTAGTTAAAAAATGAGCTAGTTTTCTCGAACACTTGCTCTTTTATAATTCATTGTTTTAGGCAGCTAAAATGAAATGAAACTTTAATTTTCCCCTTAAAAAGTTGGGGCGGCGACTTCCCCCTCGCCTCCACTGAATAAATTGATAGTATTTATTAGCATATTAATTGGGGTGCTGTACGTGCAGAAATCATATAAACAACGCAGTAAGTGAATTGTGCTAGATAATGCACGTTTTTAGTGAAACATTGTACAGAAATATTTTAAGTAATCAAGAGAATACCTTGAGTCCAGTATAGCAGTATAATCATCATAATTCATCATTTTAATAATTATGGCGAATTTTGAAGCGCTAAAAGTTTTTATCCTGTAAGAAGTTTCAACTAAAAGAAAGTTCTAGAGATTTGAAAACACTGCCAAATGCAGCCTGAAGCCAGATAATTATATTAGGCCTCTTTGGACCGTCATCTGATGACATAAACGGTTTCAAGAATAAGAAGATCGATTCCACCCGTGAACTACTCATCCCCGTATAATTAACTTTTACTATACAATCTTGGAGAATTCAACAAGTATTGTTTTGAATTAATTGTTTTCTATTCCAACAATTAAATTATTATTATTATTGTAGTGGAATTTTTTTTGGTAAGTCATCGGTCAGAGGGGAAAAAAAAGATGGTGAGAAAGCAGCTAATAATACAAGAAATACGAAGTAATAACCCACTATCGGTTTTGCATAGGTCGCCTCTGTCTACTTTGTCATATTCTGTTAATAAATTTTGGAACTTAACCAGCCAAAGCTATTGCCCAATTTTAATGATATAATGGTCAATAACGAGCTTTGCAAACGGTGTACATTGTTTCAAAATCACAGTAGCATAATTTATTAGTTTCTAGTCGGGGTGGACGATGAGGTCCTTTATTACAGAAATATATCACAATACAGTACAACCTCGATTAACCGAGGTTTCCGTTAACCGAGCCGATAACGAAGTCTGATTTTTTTTTCCCTGAATGAGCCCTGAAAATGACCACACTTTTTAGTTCACTGTCCGAGCTACAGGCTCTTCTGCCCCCAAAAGCATTCAACTTCCAAGAAACATTGCACCCTGAGAAGTCGACAGCGAACAATTCTTTGGTTTCCAGTGGCCGTGTGGCCCTATTGAACACCAAGTGCAATGTGTTATCGGACGATTACATGCCCCCCACTTGACTGGGCGACAGTGGGGGGGGGGGGGGATTGGCGTCTTTTATCTGTTAGTTTATATATGTTTAGTTTTAGCATTTAAAAAGCGTTCGATTGTTTTTTATTTTAAAAGATAATAAATTCGCGAGCACGGCGAGTTTTGATACACAGTTTCTATTAACCGAGATTTCCGATATCCGAGGTACTAGCGGTCCCAATTAGTTCGGATAATCGAGGTTCTACTGTACTTATAATGCAGTTACTTCTAACGAATTGACAAATTTATACTGAATGCACTGGGGCAGATTTAAAATGCAACATTGATTATTTGCTATCTTCGAGTTAGCTCTGTAATTTTAGTGTTCGGCTGATTTGTCCGAAAAAATTGCTTTTTATAAAACTTATTTCTGGTAGTTTTAGTTCGAATTTTGCATATGAATCAAAGATAAATTGCATCAATCTTCACTCTGTCGTAGATTCACATATACCTTCTAATCTTAATTCTTGAAACCTCTTATTTAAAGCGTAATGAATAATGGTTCTTTTCATAGATCCTAAATAATAACATTGTATTCTGTGTGCCTCAGTAGCACAATATTAATGCTAATATTCAAGTTAAATTTCATCTATGTAAGGATCATTTAACTCCCTTTTTTTGTATGTTTTATCTTTAACTTGTAACATTGTGGTGATGCGAATTTCTCGACAACAGCTATCCAAGTTTTGATATAAACAAAGTAAACTCATGAGAAAGTCGATCAATTTAATCTGGCATTCTGTTTATTGTTGAAGTGAAAGCAAGAAAACCTCATCAAGTATACAGTGAACATCGCTTATCTTCCACACTGGTTCGAAATGCCTATAATTTGATCGCAGAAATGGCTTTTAAAGCACAGCCTACTGACACAAATTGCTTTGAATAACAGAATAAGCGTGTCAAGATTCTGTTTCCCTTCCAGCTGTTTGCTTAATCTGCTCCGAGCATTTGAAAACATTTCTGCTAAAAACTGAGATTTCCGAAGTGAATTTCAGTGTTACTCGTACTCTCTGGATAATAGCTTGTAATAGTGACTCAACTGGAATCGCCTCCCTCCTTCCTCCTCACATTTGCCAGCAACAACATCCATCACACTTTAGTTAAGTACTCGCGTTAACTCTTTCTGGTGCCTTTCAGACAAGTAAATTAGTCGCATTAATCATTAAAGCAATGGAAAGGTCCGCGGAGAGAGGAACGGGCCCGGCGGAATGCGTCTCTCTCACTGCTGAAGATCGGGACAAATAAAAAGCATGATTGGCAGAGAGTGATTGTTTGTATATCATTCGATCGCAGCGGTAATGAATAATAATTGCCCCCATGCTTTTAATCGCCATTAATAGCGTCTGCCTTCTCCCTTAACAAGCGAATCCAAAGAGTGCTTTGTTGTTAAGCCTAATGAGGATTGTGAGATCGTGGGATTAGGATGGAAGGGACCCTTACACTTTTCCCGCTGCAAGGCCATTGGATCCCTGCCCAATTATTTCTTTCCGACAAACTTTTTTTTTTATCCCTTGTCTCTTCGTTCCTCCTGCCGCCCCTCTATTATGTGTATGTAGTACTTCGCCCTTTTTCATTTTTGCCTTGAAGTCGATGCCTGACCTGATTTATTTTGGATGCTTTTCTTCTGAAAAAGCAAGCCTCTCCATGCTTGTTTGTGTATCCGTGGTGTAGTGAGTGCTGGCTTGCGCACACACAGCCTGCCTTCCATTCTGATAAAAAGCAAGCAAAGGTAAGGGGGTCGGTTTAACGAATAAAATACCTTACCCTTCCGAGCAGCCTATTAGCCGTATTAGACGCAAACTGAATCTCAAGGTTTGCGAATTTTTATTCTGCCAACTATTTTTTTTCCTTGCCCTTTTTCTATCGTCTTCTTCGGACGGAAATTGGCGTTTAATGCAGAAACCCTCTTTGATCTGAAAGGCTAGTTAAAAGTGGCTTGCCTTGCATTGTAATGTTATTTAAAGGTTGCAGAGAATCGACAGCAAAGCATTGCGTCCCCCCTCCCCTCATTCTATAAGGGTTTTAAAGTCTTAAACACTGGGGCCTTCGCAGTCTTTTAAAAGCGAATTCCCCGAAACCTTTTTAAATGCTTAAACGGGCTTTTGAGATTCTCAGAGAGCTTGTTAACAAAGCGCCTATCGGAAGATGCGAAAGCTCTTACCTTCTATTTATAGAGTTTTTATTTTCTTTTTTTCTCTCTCTCTTCTCTTTCCTTGAGTCAGTTTCGGAAAAAGCTTGTTATCGCCATTAGCATTTGATTTTCGTTAACTGTTTAAACCGTGGTTTTAGCTTTTAATGGCTTAGTGATGAGTTCCATTTAAATCGTAATGGATGGTGAAATCGGTTCCCCTAATAGAGTCGGCACTCTGTTTTTCCAAAATGGTTTTAATGGACACATCGAATTGAAATTGCTCTCTTAAATTGTATCTCTCATGTTTTCTTTGGAGGGGAGAGAGGGGGAGGTCCGGTGGAAAATGGTTGCAGTATCTTAAATTTTGTTGAAAGTGCTTGACGTATGCGTTTTCGATGATATTTAGTATCTCCTTCTCTGCCCTCCCCAGTCTTCTACTTTTTTCTTAATGCATTCCTAATATATTTTGCTGAATGGTAATTTATAATTTTGTCTTCTTAGTAATTATATTTCTAAAGGTAATTTATTTTGCCATTTTGTTTCCCTTCGGTTGTTTTGGAAAATTTAGAGAATTTTAAATTCCATCTCGGTGGAATTCTTCAGTAATGTCTGAAATCCCTAACAAGCGTTTAATTTTAAAAATATCTGCTTAAGTTTTTCAGTGTATTTATTCATGCTAAAACATCGCTTTTCGAGCCATTTGGAAATCTAATATTGAGTGAATGTTTTATTTATTTATTAAAGGGAACATATTTTGCATGTTTCGAATAAAATATGTAGGTCGGAACTTTCTATATATTTCAGTACATTTAAACTTCACCCCCAAATCATTATTGTCGCAAACAGCTTGTATGTTGAATTCAGTATTAAGTTAAGAAATATTGTACATAAATACTTGTCCCCTATTCAAATTGCTTAGTTTTTTCGACGGTTCACTACACATGCACAGAATACTGACAAAATTGTGGGGAATAGTCGTAAAAGTTAACTAGCAAAACACTATTTGGAAAAGAATGTTTCAGGTTTACCAAAAATTTTGGCTGCTTTTTTAATTAATAATTTGTATAATATTTAATTTTATTCAAAACTAATTCATTTATATTATCGCAAGATGAGTTTCTTCGGCCATTTTTAATTTTTGTTATGCTGGCTTGAAATGTATTAACCCGGAACAAACTAGAGATCTACAAGGAACGTAATTCTATGACTTGGCTCGACCTGAATCGCGCTTGTTCGATTATCCGTCTTTATTTCTTTTGTCAAATCAATATTTTAAAAGAGTGAAACAAACACTGAGTAAAATATAAAGAGACCGAGAAAGTTGCAATTTTTATAGTAACTTAAGATAATTTTATATCTTCTAAAATCATATTTGGAAATTACAATGTTTTCATTGAATGAGTTATCGACCTGATCTGGAGACGGAGTTTTAAAAAAAACTGCCAATCCAAATGCTGCAGATTCTAATTAAAATTTATGGGTAGAATTGAGCACTGCCATTTCATATGAAATTTTTAAGGAAGACAATTAAATGACTTGGTAATAGATTGCATTTAATACGCCTTAAGCGGTGATCATTTAACTAAATTGCCTAACTAACCCAATTTGCTCACAGAATCCAGTTCCGAAAACTATGTCAGTAAAATACTCATAAACTTATTTCATGACGATCACTGCTTTCGCTATTAAATACTTTTTAGTGCTCTTCTCATTCGCTGCCCTATATTCAGCTGGAAGAAATAGTTTCGATTACAGTTAACCTTTCTAGCCATACTTTCTAACTTTTTGCTCATTCTAGAAGAAGGATCGCGGGGAATTTGCAAACGATGCTTTTTATCGTTCTTCCACCCCATAGCCGATCCCTCTCTCTATATATATTCACCTGTGTCTCTCATCTCTGCATTTTGTGGTACTCATACCGATTTCCAAGTTTAATTCTTTAATGTGGCAGTTGTTTGCGTTTGTGGCTCATGATAACGACTTGGCCATCCCGAGAACTTTTCCCGCATAGGGGAGATGCTCCTCCGAAATGTTTCTTGTTCCCAGTTTGGACATGGAACGCGCGCATAGCTTTTATTGCTAACATGAGATGGGGAGAAGGATAGGCCCCTTGTACGTATAATGACCTCAATAATGGTTACAACAGCGAATTCCTCAGCCAGAGCCATTTTCAATGGCCGACCAGGAACGGCAAGGCAAATTACGCAACTGCAATGGTAATAAATATATCTCTTGTCTTCTGTGACTTTACGTATTCCAGGAGTAATAACATTTATTCGTTGTTTCTTTTCCAAGGAGTTATGTGGTTGTGGTCTTGAGCATTGCTTTCGTGCTGTGGATTTTTATTGGGCTTAGATGCTACAATAGTGATTCGTATGTACCTACCTTTTGGATGGGTTCCTGTTATATGATTTTGGGTTTGTGGTAATTATAGTTGTCCAATTGCCTACTTGCATGTGTTTTTGTAGATAGATACGTGTCATTTTGTATGTTGTGGAGTTTTATTTCACGTAGTCGGGATGTGTTTGCGTTTCCCTCATAATTCCCAACTTTCCCGTGTTCTATTCTTTTTACGGCAGGCCCTAAGATATTTTTTATTTAACCACATTTATAGTCTTGCATGGCATCTGGAGCAGTAATTTGTCATTGTTATGTATTTTATTCGCTTTCTGTGTCTCTCTGAATTCTGTCACCTTTTTTTTTTTTAATCTAACTTCTTTTTCTTTCGCCTAAGGTCGAGATCCAAATGTTTAAACGTCTCTTGATAAGTAATGGACGAAAATCGTAGAAATTAACCTCTTCATGTACACTGAAATCAGTATGATCCGAATTAATTTAAAGAAAAACTTAAGTTTAAAAAAATGAATTTTGGTTAACATTTCAGATGAGAGATTTTGATTATCACTGAATTTTTGCTCATAAAATGGATGAAACGTAAACAAATTCTAGATCAGTCATTTTTTTTATTGGAAAATCTGTGCCTTAGAAACCAAACTTTATTTAACGTGTTTTCCTTTTTGTTTTTTGGCGTAACTGATCCACCGCTTTTTCATTTACTTTCGTCAACAATTTTAGAACTGCTTTGAAATAAGTCGAAAGCAGTTTGAAAAGAGCATTCTTTTCAGTTGCTTTCAAGCGACTTTTTCAAATTAAATATGTAAAAATAAGTGATACGAGATCCAAATCTAAAACATTTTAAAATGATACGAAGCCTACAAAATTCACTCGCATTTTATCATTAGAAATAAGAATTGGATTATGATTACTCTCCAGACCTTCGGAATACGCCATACTTCGTATCAAATCGCATCATTAATTTGGATAGCGGGGAGATATTCGAGCCAATTCATTTTTCTTTAATTGCCAAAATCAGTGTCGTCTCAAGTTTTCGGCGAGATGATGGCTCGCAGCAGCATCTGTGCCCCCATCATCTCCGACGGGAAATATCAGTCGGAAATAAAAGCAAACGGAGCTGCTCGGGTGTGCTGCCGCTATAATATCCATTTTGCTATCCAATCCAAAACCGCGAGACTGTTCCCTTCCACCCTTTACACTATTTTCCAATTTCCCCCTTTTAGCCATTTCGGCTTAGGCCTCTCAGCCAATGAAAGCCGCGACATTACCGTGCGCGGGCAACAATTACTGGCTACATTATATATTAGTAAAGGCGCTCCAAACTGCCCTCTCTCTGTGGCGCAACGTTTCTGGTAATACCCGTAATGGGCCCCGCTCTAATCACAATAACAGCTCGAAACAATTTTCTTAATGGATTAATAAGCCTAAATCACTGCGCAAAGTTTTGCCATGGTAAATACATGAATAAAATAAGAGGGGGGTGGAAGGGTGGCGGGGCGGAAGGTCTTGTTACAGTAAAAGGCCCCCGAGTCGGTACGTGGCGAGGGCTCGCTGTGCTTTTCTGTCCCCGGGATCGTTTAGGGTTCGAGGTCCCGGTTAAAAGTGGAAAGTTTACAAGGCCTGCACGCCTGCCTCTTATCATTTGCCTTTCACGGTCACGTTCTGTCGTATAAATATAGAGATGGAAAAGTGGAAGGCAATGGCTGCAGCTAATCGGAAGAAAGCATCGTCAGAAATTGTCCCGAGGAGCTTCGGATGGGATTAGAACAGAAATTTATTTCCTGGGTTAGGAATTAGAAAAGGAAATATTTCTGGCTCCGAGAATCCGGTATAGGCATGGTCGAACACCCCTTGCTGTTTCCGTTTCAGTGTGTTAAACCCCGGTTTTAACATGCATCTGTATTACTGCAATTTTTATCTCGTTGATTTTCTGCTGTTTGATCGTAAATGCCAAACACCATAGTTTAAACCTGAATGATCAATATTTTTTATTATTTATTTGAATATCTTCAAATAGTAGGGCACAAATGCTTTCTAATTAATTCGAGACTAATTCATGAAATGCTTCACAATTCTGACGCAGAATTGCTCATAAAATGAATGCTTACTCATGGCCTAAAAAATTGTCAGCATGAAATTTAAACTCATCTGTGTTATCAAAAAATGTAACCAATTCGTGTTCACGTCAAATGCACAGAAGCACAGAACAAATTTAATTTTTAAATCCATCGGGCATCTGCAGTGAGGGGGACGTGACATCACAGATCAGCATAAGACATCATATCGTTATGTGTTTGGTGACATGTGCAGTTTTTCATATTGACACGCTTCGCCAATTAACTCCACTTTTTCCTCCATAAAGATTGGAGGGGGGGGGGGGCCAAGTGCGTCTATGGAATGGGGTTAGAAAATATTGCTTACAATGGTAATTGCTTTAAGAAATAATTTTGCCAGTCAAAATGTCCTCTTGTACCTTCTTGCATCATCCAAGTTAAGACATTTGAATTTTGAAATTAATATACCCCCTTTTTTCCGCATTGATTAGGATTTTACAATGTAGATTAGCAACAATTTCCCAGTGTTTTTACATACCAGAGTTAATTCTAATAAATCTCCAATATTCATGATTACTTAGATAAATTTTTAAATTTATTTTTAAGAATTTTTTAATTAAATTAATTTAAATCTTTTTAAACTAATGTACTGCCAACGTTTAGGATGGATTCTATACTGACACGCCAATCAATACCCGATTCATCGCTACAATAAATAAACAAAATTATTTTCATAGCTCTTGAAGGCCGCCGAAGACGACTGATCTAATCTGCATAATTGCTACATCATGATTATCCGACCTTGACAGTATCATACCATTAAAAAAAGGCAAAGAGGAGGCGAAAGAAAAGGATTTTCATAGAATTTCAGCAAATCGAACAACTTTTTTTTACATACATACATAAAAAGAAGCAATACAAGTATAAAAAAAAGACAATACGACAAGCACCTAACTAAGCATACCAAAAAAAAAAGAAAGAGCCGCCCTCTGACTGAATCACCGCGGTGTCGTTCTAATTTCCAGTAAAGAAGGGGAAAAGGCAAAAATTGTCGTTTGCAACAATAGAGTGCTAACGATCGTAATAAATGACGTAGTGGGGACCGGAATTCTGGCCGCCCGAACATTCGATTCTGAAGAATGGAAGAGAAATTGGGATGGAGGTAATGCGGGAAAGGGAATACGGGAGAGGAATTTTTTGACTTATAAAAAAAGAAAAGAAAAAAAAAATGAAGTGGATTACGGGCCTCCCCGCAACCTCCCTTATGTCTTCCTCATTTACAAGCGTTTCACGCCGCCGCCTCTCTAAGAATAGGAGCCGAATTTACTGCGGATTGTTATTGAAAATGAAATTCAACATCTGATGGGGCTCGGCATTTGTGGATTTTCTTCTTTAGTTTCGGTTTGCTTTTATTTTTTTATCTGCTGGGTGTGGAATTATGGGACACCTGTGTGATATGTCCCTGTAGTGTGTGGATTATGGATATGTTTTGCTGCGTGCTGGTGTGGATTGGAGAAGAAAGGTGGTTATTACATTTGGTTGTTCGGCAATCAGTAGTAATAGCTTGGAAATTTGTTTTTATGCTTTTGCGTGTTTATTAAAATTAATTATCTGAAGTATTTGATAAAATGTAAAGGGTGTCTAAGGAATTTCGCATAAATGTCTGCTTGCAACAATGAAATGATTTCTTTAAATCTATGTATATACAAATTCAGTACAGCTTTTACTTTGAAAATCTAATTCTGTTTTAATATTTCTTTGTTGCGAGACAGTTACGTTAATTTCCTCTATGAAATTTGTGGTATCATTAACTTTTCATTGTCATGTATGAAAGCATTATGAATATATTAAAACGATTTAAATGCTCTGTGAATTATTAATGACCTCCCTAATATACAGTTTCTGTGCTCTCTATCGTCCCGCGTTAGACTGCGGGGATTTAATGATAAGGTTTGGCTTTGGGACCTGAGGATCTCTAATTCAGGAGTCGACTTCTCGAAAGATGGTCGTATATGTGAGTCTAACGCACAATTTGCGTTCGTGGATATATCTTTCTGTCGTTGGTGTGGTGTGGAAGTTTGGAGAGTGGAGTGCAGGTTCCGGTGTCATCTTCGTCATCTGACCATGGTTTCAATCCTAAAATAACGCTTATGTAGCTTCTAACTAAAATCTTAAATAAAGCTAATTAAACATCATAAGATTCGAGCCTTCATTCATTCTTTTATTACTAAAGGTGTGTGTGTTAACCCGTTGCACACAATTAATTTAGGCATTAAATTAACAGAAATATATAAACCAATTCACACTTCTTCCACTTCAAGCATTTGTATTTTCATAAAATATTTTGGTATATTAAATATATGTATTGGAGGGACAGTTCCTTAACGCTTAGGGTAGCACGATATGGAGAGGTCTCCGATCCTCCATGTCATTATAATTGTTGGATTTCCATCTTGGATTGTCCTTTTCATGTATTAATTTTAAATGCAATATTTTATATTTAATAATTCATTAAGTATGTTTATAGATAGGGTAGCGTTATTTCAATTAGATTCTATTTATTTCTTAGGGTTTTTGCAATATTGAGTGACTCATTTTATATTAGTACTTTTTATTTTAATTATTTGTGATAATTATAATAAGTATTTTTGGATTTTTTTTATTTTTGATTATCAATAATATAACTTTATTTCATTTGGATGCCATTCAATTTTTCAGGCATTGTAATTTTTATTGTGTATATATATATATATATATATATATATATATATATATAAACTTATTATATATATCACTCTTATGTATATATATAAAAAAACAAAATATTTTTAGAAAGACTAAAAATTTAAATATTACATAAATACAAGAAAAATTATACTAAAAGGAGAAGGATATTTCTGCATTCGCGCAAAAGCTGCGTCAACAAAAAAGCATTATATCAAAACATACAAGAAACAAAGGATAAAAAAAAGAAGACAAAAATTTAATAATTTGAAAAATACCATGGCAAGGGCCTCTCGTCAGGAAGAGAAGCCCTTCTATGATTTAATAAGTGCTTTTTTCTGCTAACGACATACGAAAAAACGTAGAAATTTGTCGCTATCCCCTATATATTGTATAGTATTGTATCTGATAGTACTTTAAAGTATATAAAAATTAGAAAATGATTCTATGATGTTTTCGACATTACATTTGGCCTATTAAGCTATGTAAATTGTTTCTTTAACTTTTTAAAAATAAGTAAAACTTTTCAAGATTTGCTTCATTTTATGTGTATCATTTATCGTAGTGCAATAATTTCCACTTTTTAGCTTAAACTTGTGTCTCAGTAACTTATGAAAATTAACCTTAGCATTTAAAAAAAATCTTCTGCTTGCGAAATGTGAAGTTTATATTTGTAAAATATAAAAGAAAACGGACAAATTCAGAATCCGCTTTATTTTTCGAATTACGATGTATAATGGATTTAAAGAGGAAACTCTCGTATATTGAGGAGAAGGAGTCAGCATCGAGTTGTTGCTAAGGTAACAATCGTCAATACATGCTGTATTCTTCAGTCCGTAGGGTTATACCACGGTTATGCTTACTCTCTAAACTAAAAATCGCCACTGGCCTGCGGATGGCGCCAAAGGAATGAATAACCAACTCTCATTTCATGCCGAAACTGTCAAATTATTTAGAAAATTGTTATAAGCGGAAGAAATGCTGTTTCAATTCTTGGCATGTTTACGAATTAGTTTTCGTTCAGAAATGCTTAACTGCAGTTGTATTGGTCACTTAAATTTAAAAACAAATTGGTTTTGGTGTCCTATTATTGCAATTTTATGTATCCAGGAATTAAGTAGCATTAGTTGATTATTCTATGATAGATAACCCGTGATTAATTTGTTGAGGATTTCCAAGCGGGAGAAAAAATCACGTCCATTTTTGCTATGAATAATGGATTCTTTTATTTCGTTTATTATATGTATTTTCATGAAAAACTGAAGGAACTAATATACGGTGAAAAATCTGCAATTATAATAAAAAAAATCAATATAACCAAATGCAAATAGATAATTAATTTTTTTACTTTATATGTGTGAAGTAGAGAATAAAATGCGCAACAGATTCAATAAATCTCTAAAAAAATTTAGACACATCTGAATTTAGTTACTTCTCTTCCATATTTTTTCCCTTCCTAGTTTAGACATTTAAAAGAAAATTGTAAAATAATATTTTTAATCGTATTATTTCCTGTTAAGTTTTAAAAATACAAACAAACTTTTATGAATAAAAAGAAATTTAGAAACCGATTGGCTTGGTTTTGGGTAGTTTTAATATGTTGTCATGTTCTTCGCTGTGTTGATCCGCAACGTATTTTTTACGAAACAATTCATCATTGGTAGTTCCGACTGTTAAAATGATTGATTAATGGTAAGAATGATTTTTCTTCTTATTTTGCGCCGAACAGTATAAAAACTTAACACAATTTTGTATATAATTATTTTATAAGAGATGGTGTATCCGACAGGTTATCCTTACATGTGTAACAGTCAAACGAATCTTTGAGAATCAAATAGCAAAATTAGTTTTGTTCGTAAGATGTAAACAATACATACATAAATCATTTATTTATAAGCACAGTTTTTTAGTTGCGACTTTATTTAGGAATGACAATTAAACCTGGGATAAAAAAAAAAAAAACTTGTAAATGCATCCTGCTGGTTACAGGGTAATCTATTTGATTAGAATTCTTTCAACTCAAATATTTTTTAATGTTTATTTGAGTAAAAACATTCTTGATAGATCATAAACCATTATAACACTTTTTAATCACTCCTCTCACCTGAACATGGGTTTCTTTGGTTAGAAATCCAATTATATTAATAACAAGCGTGAAATAAAATTTAAGATGGTGTAACTTTTATTGCTAAACTGCTTTAAGACATTAATTATGTCGGGCATTTCTCCAAAGATGCTTGATTTAGAGAGGATATGTTTTGTTTTAATGTAGTCGCTGACAAGTCATTTTCAAAGTACGACGAAAACAACTTAGTGCATTACTACATCTAGTGAAATAATCCTGAATATGATACTAATGTATCTAAAAGTAATTTAAGGTAAATAAGTAAAAGTAAGGCCGTGAGAAGTATACTTCCCACCAAGTTCATCGATTCTTAAATGCAATTTTTTAAAGACTGGCATGAGTTCTCGTCGAATTTTTCGATGAAACGAAGACCTAAATGTTCCAATTACTCATCTCAAACCATAACAGCGTGTCTTGACTTGGTAATTAATTATTAATTAATAGAAAATTATTAGCTTAAAAATTAATGTCATCCAATAAGCTGAATGAATTTCTTTTATTAAATTAATCTCAATACCAACTTTTTTTTTATTGTACCACTGCTAGAGAAAAATTGCCATGTAAAGGGTTAAAAATGAGAGTTGCTTAATTTCATTACTCTTTTTGTAATCGTCCACGCATTTACAGCATCCACCTGCGATTCAGTGTCTTGTAGCTTTGTATGTGCTGTCAGTTTGATTTGTGTCGCTGACTATAATACAAAAGTCTAGAAAATTTCTACCGCTTTAGAAAATTAAGTGAGGCTTAACCTTCCTATTGCACGTTATCTTACTTACCATCCGCAGGTTCGTTGAAAGATTATAAATTTTGTTTCCTTTCTCTTATGTTCCAGAAATCAGAATAAGTATTTTAAAGTAGTTTTCCTATTATTCACCCTAATGGGTGTATGATAGAAAATTATTATTTAGTGGTGGTTAAACACCATATCTATTATTTATTATCATTGGTTAAACACTTTCTCTGCCAGTGACAAGTTATTGCTATGTAACTGTATTTGCAGTGCCACTTTTCCCCCAATAATAGCAAATGTCCGTAGGCTAAGAGTATGTCCGTACCTAAGAGTATGTTCAACCATTCCGTTAACCTACAGCATCATCGCCAAGTTACGCGATGTTATGATCCCATAGTTATTGACGCGCTGGCGCGTGATGCTTTTATAAAGAGCTTCTTTTCATAAACTTAAGGCGGTTTCTAATGAATGAATGGAAACTTATCTAGGCAACGAATGTTTTAAGGTCTCTATGTGTCCGCATCCACCGTCCTAGTTACAGAACTGTTATCTCTTCTAGTATTTGATTTTTAAAGTGTTATTTTTAATTTTATTACAAAACAGTAGAAAAACGAATATTTTTTCCCTCGAAGAAATTATATAGTTGCTGTATAGAAAATTATATAGTCAGTATAGGGCTCTTAATAGGTTTAGGATCATCTCTTGCATTAAAGTAATTTGTGAAATGAGGAAGGACTTCATATGATCTGTAATGCTTAAATTACGCTACTAATAACGTCTCAAAGTTTTATGATGTTATATAAATATAACTATTGGAAGTTGAATTTTCTATTGGCGATTTTATTTTTTTAAAAATAATTTTGTTATTAATGTTATTTTAATTAATTATATTTTTATCCATTAACATTTTTAATATATTAGATTCGTTAAAACGAATCTCATGCCCTTTCATTTCTTGTAAGAGTTTTCAGAAGTCCATTTTTATCAATGATCCGAAAACGGGAAAACACTTCCCTCTCCCGATTTGTCACTCTCAGAATCCGGAAATTTTGTTATTAATGTTATTTAAATTAATCATAGTTTATCCACTAACAATATAATATATTTTATCTGTTAAAGCTAATTTCATTCCTCCTTCATTTCACGTATGTTTTTTTTTTCCAATGCTCCGTTTTCATCAATGATGTGAAAACGGGAAAGAAAACGCTTCCCCTTCACGATTTGTCACTCCCAAAATCCGGAAATCCCCCCAATCCTGGCAGCTGAGTCGCCAAATCAAGTGTCCCTCTCCGAGCCAAGGCCTATTGTAGAGTAGACCCGTGGAAATATAGCGAGCTCGGACATCTGGCTCCCGTTTCCATAGTAACCTATCAATACACAGAGCTGTAATTGAAGGAAAGGGGGCCCTATTATTATCTGTCAGAGAGGTTCTTAGCGGAATAGTCTGCAGCGTTTGTTTCTTGCAAATGCGATCGCAGCGACTGAGGGCCACATATAATGGGGCTGCCTCGACGAAAAAATACCGTTGTTAGAACTTGTATACGACCCGGGGCCCAAGAGCAATAGTGGCCTGAGTCCCCGAATTCCTGAGCAGGAAGTTCCTCGGTTTTGGTGCTCTGGAATAGTAACCATTCATCTTTTCCGTCTTAGATTTATTGATTAAAGACTATTTTCGATTCGATTGCTCTATGTCGATTCAAAATCTGAGTTTTATAATATGGGTAGTAGATAAATTGGTTCAACGCGCAAAAGTTTTTTCAACTGCGAACTAATCGATGCTTTAATTATTAAAAATAATTTAATGTGAAGATATCTCGGTTTAAAGTTTTAAGATATTTGTATCCTCTTTAGTTAAGGTTGTGTTATTGAAATATTGTAGAATTATCAAGGCAGGACACATGATATCCTTATAATAACACGCTGCGGGCAGAAGCCTTACTGTTTGGTTTGGTGCTGTAGCAGAGATTTTATCCTAAAAATCCTAGATTCAATACCATAAACAAAGGTCAACAAACAAGTCCTCTTTGAAATCGGAGGATTGTAGTAAATGTCTCGGGGGGAAAAAAAGACCTAAGGAGTGGACAATGCAGACATTTTTCTTTCTGATACAAAACTAATATAATAACCCATTTTCCTTGCTGTCTGTTCTGTTAAGGTAGTTGAATTCGGATACATTTGAATTTTTTTTAGCAATCTAAAGTATTACACAAAGATTGAGTTTGCATGGTGTTTTGGTTTCAATTATACGAGTTCAGTAAATGAATAAACAATATGGAGTTACATGCAACTTAAATAAATCAGCACTAATGCACTTAATTTTTATTCTTTAAAATATTAATTCACATATTTTGGAGAAATCCAGTTAAGAAATCTAAAATGATATGATTAAACAAAAAAGTAGGAAAGAAATGTAAAACTAATATAGTGTATTTAATCCTTTTATAATTCTCACATTTTAATTAATTGAATTTAAGATTTTTGGGGACCGATTCAGACGCAACTCTCATTCATGGGTAGAAGACAAATTTCTTATGTTAGTGATATTTTTTTTAATTAAAATTGTGCTGTGATATGCCGCGTTGGACATTTTTGAGTGAAAGTAGTTTATTTTATTCGGCTAATTTATATACATTCCAGATATTTCTTCTCATTACCATATTGCATGAATTTTTCAAATGATAACACCAGGAATTTTTCGTTGTGAAATAGTAATAAAAAAAACTGCTGTGTTGATGTGAAAATATATATAGATATTTAGAAACTTAAACTGATTTGCATAATTTAAGGTAAAAATATGATCATCACGTATTTAAAGGCATCGAGTTTGGTAACTTTTGCATGAAAAGTCTTTTTTTTTTTTAATTAAATTTCTGATAATCCCACTGTAAAGTTCGGTAAATTTCACTTGTTATTTATATATTAGTTCTCCTTCTCCCATATAAAGTCTTCCCCCGGCCCATTTATGTGGAGTTCTTGTCCTGAGCTCTTTTAGATAGAGCATTTTATTCTTTGGATTATTGAGGCTATATTAGATTAAAGCCCTGGATTTTTTAATAATGTTTCAAATGTTTTAAGTGATACTCTAACTTAGTCTGGGGATAAGGAAAAAGCTGAATGATAAATAACTAAACAGAATCTCGAATAACTTTTTCTTAGTTTTAACCTTACTTTAATATAAAAGTTGTTAATAGGAATTCTAGTATTAAGTTGCCGACATCAAATAAATCGATGTTTAATTCCTTTCTTAATAACCATACTCAATTACATAGCATAATATATGTGTGGGTAGCAAATGTAAATCAAAAGTAAAATTTAGATTGCCGAGCTCTTTTGGCATTTTTTTTTTATTATTATTTTAAAAGATTTGGTAGCGTTGCTTTTGTATTTGTTTAGATCTTTATGTTTGCTTCAATGCCATTAAATTTCTTTTTAGTTTTTCAGAATTACTTAAAAATTGAAGACTGTTTTTAAAAAAATTACGAAAAATTGAAGTTTGAAAATTCACGCTCGTAGTAATTCCCGCTTCATTCACTCACTACCCTTCTCGGAAGATTTAATATTCCGATTTTTGAAATCAAAACTTAATTTTTAAATTCATAAAGATGGGTTTTCTTTATATTGCATATATAATAAAGTATCCCTTAAAATCTTTGTGTTTCATCCCGTTAATGAGATTGAAGAAAATTTGTACTCAAGAATAACATGTATTTTAATTCTACTTCATTATCTCAAGTTCTTTGACTTCACAATCTCTTCACTTTCTGACCCGCGTATTGAACGTTTTTGCCGCAAAAAGCTATGTATCGAAAGGGTTATTGTATACGAGACATACCCCGACTTAGACCAGTATCGCTCCGAAATAGTATTTATATTTTATCGGAGGAAAAAATTCCTTCTGTGTGTTTTTCTTTTTTTAAGATTGTTTGGTTTCCAAGCAATTATTGAGGTTGCAGATTTTTCGATTCCCTTCTCCTTATTTTGTACTTATTTGCGTCTCGTTCTTGTGTGTTCTAAATCCAATGTGTGCCCCTTTTTGCTAGCTCTGCGTAATGATCAATTACATGAATTGCCAGCACACGCAATGGAGTTGTCAGAAATGCGTTTTTTTCCTCCCTTCCTCCGCTAACTTTTCAACCAAAGGAGTGTATCATCCTTTTAACGTAATTGCTTAGGTATTTTAACCCGTTATTATTATTTATTTATTTTTTTCTCCCTCCTTTCTCTACAGTTATCTAGAGTTGGGTCTTACGCCCGAATCCTTTTCTGCAAAATATACATTCAGTTGGTTTTTCGATCTGGTGTAGAGTCGCCGTCCGGGAAATTCTGTAGTGGGTTCTGAGAGATGATGCAATGTTTTTTGTGCATATTACACTCCAACAAGATAATAAATATTTTGAATCTTAAAGTAAGAAAAACTATGCAAGGATCATCGATGTAATGCCCACGTATGAGGTTTCTGTATAAGTCCTCCTTTAGAAACTCTCATCTTTGACGTTTCGAAAAAGTTCTGAGTTAGTGTTTGATTTTTTTTATCGCATTCTGTGTATGAATTTAATGCTTTAAGTTTCATGACCGCATATTGTGAAAAGCATAGGCTCAAGTCCTCAATTTTTCGGATCTGTTAATTAAAACCGCAGTGGTCTCTGCTTTGTGACTGCAGGGTCATGGGTCTCAGTAACGTGGATATGGCCCAGGTCGGACGCGCTGTGTACGAGCACTGGTTTGTATTATTATTGCTGGCTGTCTTAGGAGGCCCCAGCTGGAGTGTTAAATCCGTCGAGAGTCTAATGTTCTGCGTAACCTTCAAACGGGCAATGTAATTATTACAACTGCTAATGGCATTGGTATTCAGAATAATTTTGTAACTATATGAATAACAAAACAACTTTAAGTATTTATATCTGTCAAATGGATTAATTTAGAACAAGGTAATGAGGAAAATATATGTCACAAAGTCCAGTCACAGAAACCCGTTCTAACAGCCTACTTTTATCACGAAATCCACAAGTGATAGAAAAAATAACAGACCTTTCAGTTCTTAATATCCTGGAGATACACACATATATTTTCCACAATTCCACAACAAGTCCATTCTCACGGTTATATCTTTAATCAGGCTGGGCTCATTAAACTCATTACGTCAAATCATTCCAAAAAAAGGAAACGATCAGTAACGACGCTTACGATGTCAAATTCTATGTGTAAGTCGCCAGCTGAAAAACTAACCTGTACAAATTGTAGACATAAATAAGACTCTGCCTTAATGCCCATCTTGTGACCAAGGTTCGGTACTTGCGTTGCCTGTATCAGATAACGTCTTATGTATTGATACTTAAAATTCTTAATGACCTCATCAAGAAAATCTATAGCCCAGATTCTAGCACTTGACTTATAATGATAGGTCATCTAGTCTTTGTATAATATTCATGATAGAACTTGTGAAAAAATCTTTTGTATAATTATTATTCTATAAAAAATGAATCGGCACCTTTTGAGAAAGTTTCGATGATTTCTATTATCGTGTTTCTATAACAAACAATGTAGTTAATGCTTACTATCGCGTCATTAGGCCTGCTTCATAAATGCTATTATTTTTTTCCTCGTTTGTTTCTTTTTAATTGCATGAGTTCGAAACATTATCTCTATTTCTCTTAATTCTTTAACTTTACTTCTGGCAACTTTGAGCTTTAATTAACGCTTGCTCTTCATTGAACGAACTACAAAGTCAATGACAATTGGAGTTGAAGTGCCTCAAAGATCTGCGAGCAGCCTATCATCGGTGACTTGCTTCTATTCTATAGAAAGAGCTGTCTAAAATTGATCAACTTCTGCTCTAATGCATAATTTTATTACACAGTTTATAGCGATTATTGCTTAAATTTTTTTTGTTTGATGAAATGAAGATTATAGTCGGGACTATTTCGCTAAGCTAGGATTCACTACTGTACCGTCCTGACCGCATGTTCTGGGCTGACCGTTCCACTGGAGCCGAGACGTGGTTCTGAGCTGTTGCGGGGACTAATCTTTCCTTCCCCAGGAAGCGAAGTGAAGGAACTTAAGCGCTTTCCGCCGAGAATGTTGTCGTAGTGTGTCTCCAGCGGAGCGGTGACAATGGTGGTGATTTCGCCAAAGTTGGGCTGGGATGCTGTATTTAAATTTCAGATGTCAGCAAGATGCTGATTAAATGTAACAGAGTTGAATTTTGAATTATATTGAATTCGATTTTGAGTTAATATAGTTTTTATAACCATGAAATATTTATTTTTTTCGAAATTGTTTTATGTTAAAATGAATGTCTGTGTCTGTAAATAAATGTCTTGAGAATTGTTAAAAGCATTTTTATTTCTGAGACATTACACTACGTAGCACTTCCAGTTCATCATCCTTATTTTTCACGGACTACATGGCCTCCTTTCTTTTTTCTTTTTAAATTTCGCAAATTGATGGAATCAGTTGCACGAAAAGATTTTTACTTTTTTTCGATTTATAATCACTGTATTGTATTTGCATTAAGTTCTAGGTTTGGCTGTTATTTTTCTGAGAATGTAGGTTTTATTTCTCTTACTGAAGGATTTATTTTAAACTGTCCCATTGATCAAAAAATCCATTCTTTCGGAGCTGAAATGCACATGCTTAGAGCAGCATTGGCATTATTTTCTGTTAATATTGAATAGACAGATATTGTTGCTGGTAATTAAAACATTCCCTATCAAACAAGCCACTGTTCTAATATCTTTAACTGAAATTCTCAATTGAAATTTCAATTACACTAATTGCTATTGTTGTGCGAGTCCTGGAATCATACTTCAACTAATAGCATTCGAATACTTAGATATTCGCATTTAGTTTGGTAGACGGTAATGGAATCACTCTGTATGAAAAAGAAAGAAATCGTTTTATGGAATATTGTTACTTTCCATTTGGAAAATAAAAGGGGAGGAGGGTTTCATAAGCGCCACACACAAAACGCTTTCGTTTTCAGTCAGCCACGATCTTTTTGATTGTACAACAAACAGGTGATATTTGCTTCTTGACTGTGCGTTTCCATTAGCAAGATTATACTTCGCTTTTACCGTAAGTACCACACGAGAGTGCTGGTGCTGCATTTCGCAATAAAAGATTCCCCATTTAGTTACTATCATTATTGTCACGCTAGACATTCTTTTGCATTAAGGGATTAAAGCAGAATAATCAAACCCATTTAGTAAATACTTAGCAGCGATTCGCTTGCTATCCATACTGCAGAGACAAAATACGCACTAAGTAATAACTGGAGTAATGTATTATATCCAGACGACCGACTGTCTTTGTCCAGTGTTGCGTTATTCTAATGGACTCTCGGTAAAGTAATCGGCTGAAGTGTTTTTGAGTCTTTTCGAAAGGCGCCCTCTGGTGAGCACAGCTGAATCTACAATCCGGCAAAGAGGACTTATTTTTTATTATTTGTTTATTTTTTCGATGCGAGTTCTTTAAAGCGTCCCAAAGTGGTTGCACATGCATATGTATGCAAAAGAAAATATATCTATATAAGGTGTAAAAGAGAGGTTTTTGGTGCATAGATAAGGTATTAGGATAAGAGGCTATTGTTTAAGTAGGGGGTCGACGAGAATGGTGATGGTGGGAGGATCTAGAGAGAAAAAGGGATGCCTCAGTGAAAGACACATTATTTCGTTGCACTTTATAGATATTGAGATTGAAGAAGTGAAGTGAAAAAGTAAAAAAATATAATAATAAATAAGCGAACTCTTCTGAAAGCCATGTGTGGTACCCTAAGTAGTCGGGAGAAGGAGGTATCGAGTTGTTGGGGGGCAGGAAGGGAAGGAAAAAGCTTTTTTAATCCGGAAAGAAAGTTGGAAAGGGGTGTACTGCAAATGAAAGGCGGGGGAAGATTGTCTGGGAGAAACGAGCGAATTTACATTTGAAACCTGTTGATAGTCCCCGGAGGGTAGATTAAGTTCTTTTTTAAGAGAAAACTAGTCGTGAAATTTTCCTCGGGATAATTATTGAAGGAATTGTCGTTGTGTTTTGGAGTTGTGATTGCGACAGTGTTATTCATTCCTCCGCATTACCCTCTAATCTGGGTTTTCTTTTGTGATTGAAACTTTGTTTAAAAAATGGTAAATTTTCTTCTGTGTGTGATGCATGAATCATTTTTCATTCAAAAATTTTAAGGCATGCGCGATATTTAAACAAGATACTATTTGGAACTGGCAAAGACAAACAATATAATAAAAATTATTTTCGTGTTATAGCGATCTTCTAATTTTTAAAAGAAATGTTAGAATGCTTCTTATGCATTATTCATGCCTAGTCTATTTAAATTTCATTAAGAAAAATAATTTTCTTTTGTTTTTTCGACTCCCCGAATTAGATGTCTTGTATTTAACTCCCAGTTGGTCTTTTTTCTCCCAACTAGGTCTGAGGTCGTAGAATCTTTCAATTCTTTCAAATTTCAGTTCTCTCAGTTGGTTGGGAAACTATTCTCGTAACTTCTAAAAAATAAGTAGAAGCCCACTGGTCCAATTCTTGCTTTTTATTCTGAAATTTATTTTCTTTTTTCAGAAAAGGAAGTGATGTTTCTGATTAATTAAATACAATTATTGTAATGTCCCTTGAGGTAATAACGTCACATCTGCTACATTTGATAATTCGAACTCCTTTAACTTGAAAGTTTTTTTTGCCTGCAGTAGATTCTTTGAATTACTATCTTAAAATAATTTATGTCGATTGTAAACATGACTCACTTTTGATACGAAGACCCCCGAATGTAAATTTTAGTATGCAATTGTTGTGGCACAATTTTAGCAATACTGTGATGCATTTTTAGTTTTAGCTTAAATTTCGAATGCTGCCTCTAATGGTTCAAATTATTAGGTGTAACATAATACTCAAAGATTTTAGATTTTGATTCTTTGGTTGAAGTGTTGTCCAAATCCACCATCTAATATTTCGCTCTACGGTTGGTGTTCGGCAAAATGGAACTGATATATGGTTTATCCGTTGAGCATTTCTATCTGTTGCTTTAAAGAATAGCTTTACGTAATCTTCATTTCTTTCACTTACTTATACATGCTAAATATATATTTTTACAACTAATGTCTTCTTTAAGTGTTTGTAGCAGTTCTTGGTCCGTATGAAGACGCAAATACTCGCGCCAATCCCGTTGTCATGGCATCGCGAAAGTTTTCCGGCGTGACCAGACCGCGCAGTTAAAAGTGGTTTCAGTAGTCACTTATCTTAATGGAGCCGACGATTTCTGGCGGCACCCCCATCAGCGGGCCGCATTTGGATCATCTGTTAGCCGCCTCCGAGTGTAAACACTTTTCGCTTAATGGCCGGACCTACTGAAAGGATTGTTGTGTACGGACAAAATGCTATCAGAGATCGCCGGGCCTCTTAATTTCTTTCTCATGTCCGATTCAGCCAGATAGTTTTTGAAGTCCACCGACGGCCCTTATCGTTTTTCTTTAAATTTAGAAATGTATGGACATATTGAAAAGCGGTGTAGTGAAATTGAATTATGTTTTAATGTATTCGCCGGATGGATAAGTTTCCTACTCAAACTGGTGTCAAAAGGCGGTAAACGCTCATTTCATTTATATTTTAGTTTGACTAGCATATTGATTAATCTAATGTCCTCTTGATTCAAAAATAGTACATCTGCAATGTTAATATCAAATGAAGACTAACTACGCAAAACTCTCTGATTTTAAGTGAATAACTCTATATTGGTTCCTTTCCCTCTGTAATTTTATTTTTGATGCGATTTGCCAGTAATCTTTTAGGAATTCGTTGATTTAAATATTTACACATACGCACTTACACGCGTGCTTCTTACAGTATAATGGTGCATTCTGTGACATACGTTCAATTTTATAAGTTAACCTACATTAAGCAAAGATCTCGTTATTCATTTTAAAACAACTGCAGGGAGAAAACTAAATCTTTTTATATTTTTGACAGTGTGGAGTACTCATTATTTCTCGCATTATCAAGGGTATTGTATAGTAATCTGATTTTATTAAACTAAGAACTGTGAATTATTATTGATGATCAGTGCAATAATTTTGATCGTTTAACTTTCGAAATAGTCTTTCCAAGATGAAGGGGATGACCGAGAGTGTCTTTGCTGAGTGATCAATGGTTCGGCGCGCCATTCCTTGGAAGATCGGTCTTGTATCTGGGCCTGGTCTACGTTAAATTTGCCGTCTTGGGTCAAATGTCCTCACGTTCGTGTGACGTTGAAGCTTGTAGAATGCATTTCAGGTGTCTCCTTGTCATCCGACTGTGGTTGAAAATTACGAGGTCCATCCTCTAACATTTATCGTGCAGCTTCGAAACGTGATGCTAACCTAACAAATAAATCAATTCAGTAATTTTTCTCGCATTTCTTTACAAAAAAATCAGACCACTATTTTGATAATTTTAAACACTTTAATTACGCTTTGAAGAACTCGTATATTTGTTCCTTTGCTTGATCCATCGGTAATTATAGAAATAGTTTTGTTTTACTAATTGTTACTAGTATTTTTGTTTTATAAAATTACTTCAATTGTCTTCACAAAATCTTATATCAACAAAATACAACTTGAAGTCGTTTATTGGCTTAACTGCTTCATTGCTATACATAAGTATAGTCGTGCATAATATATAATCATATATGCATTGTCAGTACGAATATTCTTTTTATTTTTTGTAAGAAATAAGAGAAATTAAATAAAAGAAAACACTTAAAACAGAAATGACAATATGAATGAAATCATCGAATCAATGCCTGATAGATAATGGGTTAAACTTGACGGCCACGATTACAATCGTCCATTCATTATCCAAGATGTTACGCAGGTTACGGACGTTTTTAGAATGGGTTACTATTAGGTAGAGTTGGATAGAGAATGTGTAAGTACTAGGTATATAGAGTAGGCTGACAGTAAAAGTAGGACTCCGCAGCAGGAGTCTTTCGACTTCCCATACAGTGCCTTTTAACATCCATTATGCTGGCGTACGACGTACATTGGAGGTATCGGGTATTTGTTTTTGGTATATTTGTCAAATCAAACCAAATGTCATGATTATATCCCCATCCGCAACATCGTTCTCAAATGGTTGTCGGTGGATTTCGTTTGGGACCATTATACAATCCAAAAGTAAAGGAGTGATGTGGTATTAACACAATTAGGATTTTTTATAATTCAGTTTTCAATATTTCTCGAAGGAGATGGCTTTACCGTAACCGCTAATCCAACTCTTTACATAAAACTGTTCGAAAACTTGTTTGAACCAGAACTTGAGAAACGAGGTATCATTAGGAAGAATATGGGTTTTCAAAGGATTTGACCCACTGCTCACTCATACTGCGAGAGCGCCCATGAAATGATATTCGAGACATATTTCTTAATCGGATATTTTCTCACTTAAGCCATATTCCATGGTCTCCACTGCCAACAAACTTTTTCGTGCATTATCTATCCTATTAAGAGCCGTAAATACCAAAAGATGGAAAATAATCCAAGGAATCTATTTCGACTATTTAAATTCCGAAATTGTTATTAGTTAAAAGATATTAATTAAAAACGTCAAAATGAATGAATTGACGTGCAATAGATGGCAGCATGGTGAATTCATTCACGGCGGATTCTTTTTTTTATTTCCCTATTATTAGTTTTCGCATCCGGTGTTGCATTTTTTTTATTTATTTAACGGAAGTTGGTGTTTCTTTTTGAGCGAGCTTATGTGTTTGGGTTTATTAACAATGAACAAAAATCGTTTTCCTGCATTTCTTTCTTTTTTGTCGTACGGTGTTTCGCAACATTTACGTTTGTTGGGGGGAAATATTTATTCATTTTTATCCGTTTTTTTTTTTTTTTTCCAATTATTATTCAAATACGGGCAAGACGAAAATATATGTTTCTGGTGTTTAATTTATCAGTTTGGTGTACTATTAAATCGTTTATCGTTTCTGTTTTTTATTCCTTTTTTTTTTTCTTTTGCAAAACAAATATGCTAATCTGTTTTAATTTATAAGCATAAGAATTCTCGCGTTTTCATTCAAACCAAACTGCTTTAAGGTAGTAAAAAGGCTAGAACTGAAAGTTTTAATCCATCAAGAGATGATTCAAAACAGATTTACGTTTGTTGGGGAAGCTTAGTGACAATATTTGTAAGGGAAAAAACAGAGGCGGGCGTATGAAAAAATGTGGATTCCGAGAAACGCTGGATAACTATAAGGTAATTAAAAGGTTGGATTTAAACATTTTAATTAAACAATATAGGATTCAAAGGATTTTTTTACGTTTTGGGGGGAACGTAACGTTTACGTTAGCGACAATATGTGTAAAAAAATAAATAAACCGGAGGCGGGCATATGAAAATTAGTAATAAAAAGACTAGATTTGAAAGAATATTTACATTTGTTGGGGAAAGTAAGTGACAATATTTGTTGGAAAAAAAATGGAGCCGTGCATATGAAAAAATATGGATCCCAAGGCCTCACGTGATCTCACTTCTCTCCGTCCGGGAATATCCCATTATTCAAGTTTGCCCGTGCAACGCCGGGCCATGCAGTTAGTTATTTATATGTTTTTAAGGGTACTGGAAGCTTCCGATTTAAAGAAGTCCATGAAGTAGCATTGGGGAGAATGCACTGCGAATGCTTGTTAAAAATGGTCGTAAGTTGAGTAATTTGTTTTGCTGATTATTTCTATGATAATAAATATTCTTTCTACAAGAAATTAGCACAGTAGTTGGAAAATATGCAGATAAATGGATCACCCCATATAACATTTATTTTTTGTATCTTTGGATTTTTTATTTATTTTTTGAACGTTAAAAACACGCTTATTAATCTATGTTAGGGGATAAATCAATATTAGTTTCTAAAACAAATTGGACTGAGTATAAATAAGCAAATAAGAAGTTGAAATGAGAACTTAATTAATACTCTTACTGTCAATAATGGAATATTATCTGCTGTATCTTTAATTTATTAAACCAAGAACGGAGAGTAATTACTGAAGAAGACCAAGAAAATCCGCCCGACATTAATTTCGCTCGCTTAACACGTTAATCCCGCAATCTACTCACGAAAAAAGAATTAACCAAATGCAATTAATATCTTATTTATAAATTAATAAAAAGAAACCGTCGAAATAATTCCATTTTCGCCCGTTCGTTTCCTTGCCAATCAGTTCCAGGTCGAAAATTGAGGAAGAATACTGATTGGCGGGAAAAGAAAAACGGTAAAAAAGTAAACCTCGTGAAAGTTATTACGCCGCGTAATAACGATAATATCATTGCTATTCTGTGGCCGTTTCTCTTAAAACGTTGTGGATTTAATTACGTTTAATAACCGCACACACACACACCAACGCAGAGAAACCGGGTTAATTGCTATTGTGCTCAAAATAAAAACCTTTCTTTTCCGTGAGAGAGAGAAAAAAATAATGAAATAATAAAGGAAACAAAAGCTTCGGAAATGAAAAAAGTCCTGGAAAACGGAAATGAAATTGAGGTGATGTGCAGAATTATTATTTCTCAGGGTTTTCCAAATCTCTCTCTCAGACACCCTCACCCCCTGCCCCTCTCGTTCCTCCAACGTTTTATTATCGTTCCTTTCTATTATTGCAGTGGTGGCAACACACGTACCGTTGCCACACCCAAAACGACTAAAAGAGCTCGGTTACCGTTTTTTTACTTATTTTATTATTATTAGTAAGAAGTAGTTGTAGTATTTTTTTCTCTCCCTCTCGTCATTTTTAGCTTCTCTTCATTTTTGTATTTCTCCAAGCGCCAAACGACAATTATGACTGCGAAAAAGCGTATTGGGTTAGGGGGAAGGAAAAAGTCTTGGGTTTTTCGGGGACTTTTTAATCAACATTCTCCACAGCTTAACGGTTAGGGCTCAAATTAAATATGGCCGCCCCCTCGACTACCCCCCTTTCTCCCCTTTTTATATAATCCGCACGCTTCTTTCGCGCAATATTGACCGGGCGGCTCTTGGGCGGAGCAGTGGTTTAAGTGCAAAACGTGGTCTTCATTTCAACGAGGTCGCGTGTCCTCATCGCTAACGATTCCGATGAGAGAAAGTGTTTTTTAATCGTTCCGAGAATGGTGTGATGCATTCAAAGGTCGTTCTGGAATATCAAGATGTTGGTGAGTTTGCAGTTTAAAAAGCAGGAATATTTTGCATCTGAATTATTTTTGAAAGTGAATTTTTTTTATTTTTTAAATCGTGATTAAATTCTTAGCATTGTTTACTTTTGCAATTTGTAATTCATTTCAATAATTATTTGTAATTTTGCTTTATGTTTTATGCTAATGTCTTACGTTGACCTTAGTGGTTATTTTAATAGAGGAAAATTCTTTATTCAAAATCATAAAAATTGTTTAATTGCTGTTACTCTTTTTCCATGTCTAAGGACAAATCGTTTGATTATACCAAGAAAAGAAAAAAAAAAGATTTTAAATCGAGACTACTGCCTTTTTTTTTTATCCCCCTTTAAAAGTCGAGTATTTAGGTACTGAAAGATGATAGAGAACAAAATCTAACACTACAGTCTTGAAGAAAATTTATTACCGTATCAAGACCTCTACTTTCTGTAGCTCTCTTATATATAAAAAAGTATATATAGTGTTTTTAATGTAATTTCTGTATAGTCTTTTAACGTCGTTAAACCGTAGCCTGCATTTGACACTATATTTTGAGGTCCCTTTAAATTTGTCATATCAATTGAGCGTCACCCCAATTTAAGGGTGACAGTGTTATTATCCGGTGGGATGATGCTTTATTGAGGACGTACAATTAGCATTTTCCATTGCATTATAGTAAATAAAAAATGCCGATACAGTTAAACGGTCTCATTTTTTGTTATAAATTGGGTCTTTGAAGTTACTCGTAGATTTAACCTTTTAGGCCTGTACCAACATAGTATATTATTATAATAATAGTATTATTGCAGCATAACTGAAATCATTTCGATTATAAATTCTTCTTAACGAAAAATTACCTTTTGTTAATACCATAGTAAATAATCGCTTTATGTTGGGTTATAGGTTTAAATTTACAGAATAGGTCCCTTTGAAATAATAAAACTTTTTTACCTCGAACAAATTACCAAAAGGAAGCAATTATTCGGCCGAGCAGTGAAAATATTTTCATAGATTAAATAAACATTGCCCTCAAAAACAACTCCATCATTCCACTTTTACTCCAACTCCACGTATTACCCTTCCCTGACGTCGTCCGTCGGACCTTATTGAGTGTGAGAGCTTTCAAAATTAGGCTATTGACGATTCGATTAATCGATTGAGCGATATAAATAATAGCCGTCGGCCCTATCAGCCTTTTCTTAAGTAAGATAGCTATCCGTAGTTAATCGGAGGATTCTTAACTTTTTTAATACCTTATATATCGTCTCGTGAAAAAAACTAAAATGGATTTTTTTTATAAATACCTATCAATAGCTTAAGCCTAAATAAATTAGGTTATTGTTTTCTTTTATGCATCGCATCATTTTTTTTCTCCATCGGGTCTTTGATCCTTTATCAACAGAGCGTTAATCCTTTATTTTGTCACTGTATCAATAAACCCTCATTATTTTTAACCTGACCTCTAGGCTGTTTGGTAATTGAACGGACTCTGGGGAATAATAATAATTACTTTGTTGGAGGTGTTTTGTAGGGAGAGGGAGGTTGAGGAGGACTAAAAATAAATACCATTATCGGTTATAGACGTTGTGTTTATCATCTTGGAATATCGGATTTGGAAGGGGATCCATTGCATCATTGGAATAGATCGTTGTATTTTCAGTTTTATGGTATTCGGAAATTATGTACAAGTTTGGGAAGTTATTTAACAAAAATATCAAGTAATCAATTTTTCAACTTGAATTTTTTTTGCGTTGAATTCTTCATTTTGATATTTAATGCGTCAGTTTTGGAACCTAATAATTCCGTATCAGCTTTAATCAAGCCTTCTCTTTCGGACTGTAATGAATTTTACACTTAAATAATTAATATCGGAATATTTTTGGTGATTTTTGATATTTTTTGGCGATTTGTGTACTATTTTTTAAGGGGGATATTTTCTTTCCGCATTAATTGAATGTGTAGTTTTGTATTTTATTTTATATAACTTTCCGAATTTTTTTCCCTTTCATGTCATTACACTTTTTTCTTTTTTAGTCCCCCCCTCCCCCCTTAAAAAGGCCCACCCCACAGGCTTAGAGTCATTGTATTAATATTAAAACCTATAAGATATATTAAAATTGAGATTGTGCTATAAATATTCTATGGAAGGATGAAGTTGATATTTGAAGGAAAAGTTCTAAAGTCTTGTTTGAATTTATTATTATTTTTTTAATTAATGTTGTAATTCATACATCTCCTTGTAACAAATACATCTCATGTGCAGTAATGTCTAAATTAGGGCTGGGGAATCTGCGGTCTTTTTGGTTTCTTATGCGGCCTTGCCAGTTATTTACAATTTGCATTGAAATAATGTACTTGTTTGTAATATAATAATAATTACAAGAACAATGATCTTTAAGATTCTGCCCGTGCGACCTTTTTGCCCAACTCCCGAAGTTTAATGGGGCCTTTCAGTGCAAATAGGTTCCCCACCCCTGGTCTAAATTTTCGTTTTATTTACATTTGCAACACACTATTGGCAAAAATTGTAATTGTGAAGTCTATTGAGCATTGCAAGTAGCAAGATGTAGTTATTTCATTGTAAATCCTTTTCTTACCATCGTACTTTGAAGTCTCGTTTTCACATGAAATCAATAGCCTAAAGGAGGAAGAAATATCTGATATCTTAAATTTATTTTAATCTTCTAATGCAAAGGTTCTTAAAACTTATTACACTAGCGACCTGCTTTCGGCCTGAAGGAAAAAAAAAGCTTACATTTTCATTTGAAAATTGGTTTCGCTTCTGTATGTTTATGCATACGAAGCAAGATCAGCATACGAAGCGCAGATTAATGGTGAAGATTGATTTAATACAGCTATTTGGTAAATTTTAATCATGTATGCATCACATTAAGCTAGTTTTCTTGCACATTTTAGCTTAATTGTATCGAAAAGTATGATACAAACGCGTGTTTCCGAAACTTCACTTAGATTCACGGTTCATTGCTTGAGAAATGTTAATATAATTTGCATTTTCCGTTAAGCCATAACAGAAAACATTCGATCATATTTTAAGCTATGTAATATGTATGATATTCGTCAAAATTTCCTTAACTATTTACTTTCCAAATTGCTCCTAGTTATCTAGATTTATTCAAAACTTGTTTTATTCTTAGTAAATATCGCTTTTCATTCTTTGATAATATCGAGAATAAAGACATTATGCAGTTAAATCCCATGAAGAAACTGCTCCATTTTGAAGCATCATGATCAGTGTTCTCAAGGATGATGGTTTCTTGCAGTTTGACTGTTTAAAACTATCGTATTAAATTCGGTATAACACTGGTCAGGAAGCAGTCTTAAAGTTATGTAGATCGTAAAACATCAACATTTTTACAGAAAATAAACTGGACTTTTCAAAGGGTGATTTCGAAAAAAAAAAAAAAAAAACATAGTGCAAATTATGAGCACAATGTTAAACTGGAAATTCTTTTCTATTTTTTCTTCTTTAGGGAAATCATGTTCTCATTCATTGTTTTTAAAATTAATCCAATGTGAGTGTGATCAGTTCTAGATTTTATGCTCGTCTCCTTTAACAGCTGTTAACTAATCACTCGGACCAGTAAGTACTTACGCATAAAGATATTGCTTTATTTGTGAATTTTCATGTTTCTTCAAACATATGACTGGCTAAAACCATTAAATTTTGTCTTCAAATCAGAATTCCTCTGGATCTATATTCCTCAATTTGTATGTGATTTTTTAAGAACTAGTCGAAGATATAAAAAGATCAAATTTGACTGACAAACTGAAATTTAAAATCTTTAATCGTTTTGAAATTTCCCTTTGTTTTCATCGCAAATATAATTATATTGGCTAATCCACTTATGACCGAGGATTTTGGCACACTTTGTACAAAAGAAAGTTATTGAAGAGGATTTGTAAAACAGAAATGTATTCAAACTGAAAGCTTCTATCTTGTCTGTCTGAAAGTGTGTGCCTTTCCCATCTGTTAGTTTCTCACCTCTGTTACCACAGATGAGCTTGATAACTATCAAAGAACATCTGTCCGAAATTCCGATTCTTTCTTATCCTAACGGAAGATCTTTGTGTTCGAATCGGCATCGTTCCTTGAGACGCCGTCCCACGCGCAGTGGAATCTTTGGCCGGCACCCATCGCCGAATCAGAGCATGTCCCCGTGTCATATCCTTAATAGAGGTGTCGGATCCATTCAGGCGTAAAGAAGGTTGCTTTTTTACCTGTTGGAGCGGCCATCATCGCCAGCCAAAGCGATTACCGGCGAATTCGGGCGCCGAGGAGACGACAGGCGGCTGTCTTCATGCCGGTTCAGCTGTTATCAGTGGTTAGATTGTGAAAATTCCTATGTGGTTATTTTGGTGAGAAATAGTCTATAGCATGTTTCTAATTGCAAATAGAGTAGTTTATCGTATATTGAGAGCTCTAACCTTGGGATTTTGTGGTATGTGTCGGTGTTTATGGAGCCAGAAGATGTCTAGATGTTGGTATGAAAATGAACGCGTTCGCTGCCATAATTCACCCCTGAGATCCGTAGCTTCTAACTGATTAGATGACTCCTTCTCTGCTGTATCTTAACCCTGAAAGGCCCGATTTTTTAAAAAAATTATTTTAAAATGTTTTTTGACTTTCATTTCTTGAATAAAGCATGGTAAAAACACTTTTAAAAAAATCCTATTTTGTTTTTAGTATGGCTTATGGCTAAAAAATAGTTTGAACCCATCGACAAGACTGGACTTTAAATGAAAAATAATCTCCGTGATAAAATTCTATAATGACTCAGTTGATTTTTTACAAACGAATAATGTGGATAAAGGCATTTTCTTCAAAATTATAGAATAAAATAGGGTATTCTCAAGCGTACAAACAAAGCTAAAAAGATGCAGCCTCAAGTGCAAATCATCAGTTTGTTTTTATTTTTTATCAGCACTCAGGATGCCATTTATATGTTGTAAATTGATTTCATAACATTTTCAACATGGCATCTATTCATTCTATTGGTATCAACAGGCATTAGAACTTTAGTCTCATTCTCAAGAATTTTAGAGGCCAAAATTGGGTATTTTGCTTAAAGGCAACACTGGGCATTTTAGGGTTAACTATAGTAAAGAAGGGATCGTGTAATTAGATAGAAGGCCCGAATCTCGGGCGTGAGTCAAAGTGCGTTATCGGCAGCTAACGTGCTAAAGAAGATTGGAATCTCCTGTCCTAAACACCGTAACTTGAAAATGTTTTAGGATTGATCCGTCTTTGTTTTTTTTTAAATTCATTCTTTAATTGAATCGGTGAGAAGAACAATATAGATCCAAATTCTGCCTACTTTTATGAATCGGATTGATAAAGGTAGATCTAAACATTGATTTTAGAGCAGTACTATACCAACGTCCCTTCATTGGTTCCGGGCATGTTTTAATTTTTAATGAGTATAGAAGAGTAGTATTACCGGTCAAAACTTAAAACTTGATTATCTCGAATTGAGAATTTCGGACTAGTACTGTTCTTCTGACCGATTAAACTACAGCAACTATAACGTACACACACAAAAAAAATGAGCGTGTGAATATAAATACAGTTAACTAAAATAATGAATTATTTTAAAATAGGTTTACGACTATTTTTTTAAATTATTAAAATTAAAGAAAAAATTGTACGAAAATAAAATTATCATTGTAAAGCTAATTTATTAAAAAAAATTTAGGGTAGAGTAAGAATGTTTTTTGTGCTATAATATGCTTCGAAGTGAGGAAAAACGTTAAAATTTTGAGAAACCCTTTCTTAATAAGTACCTACTACCCTGAGAGTAACTACGTGCCAAATCTGGTAGTTCTACGTCTAACAATTTGCCCTGTAGAATAACGATCTTTCATCAAGTTCGTCGCAATTTACAGATAGTGAGTGCATTATCATGTTAAAAAAAGTTTTGGTTTAGTGTAACTAACATTTTGATTGTCGTATATTGGAAAATCCTACTACTAAAGTTTAATACAGAACAAGGCTTCTTAAACTTTTCTCCTTGGAACCTCCCATCTGATAGGAAAATCCATCAAAAACTTCTGCCGCGACTCCAAAGTTGGTCAGTAAATATGAAAGTGGTACATTAACGAATAATAAATAAAAAGAATTCAATTAAAAACAGTCACTTAGCATATATTTAATCGAATTTTTAAAGTCGATGATTCATGAAGTTTTATTCCCTTAAAAATGTTGTAGAATGTAGAAGAAGATTTGTGAAAGATTTTGCGGCTTTCTTGTTCTTCTGTTATGAGAGAAACATTTTATTAATAAAAACCAAACACTCCAGTAAATAGTATATTTTTAATAAATATCATTTCTTGCACGCTATTATTCTTGTTTGGAATTTTTTTAATCCTAAATTTTACTTATTATCTCGTATTTCTCAATAGTTCGGTATTCACGAGTTTAATTTTTTAAAATGGACAGCTGCATTTCTAGCCTTCTTTTAGTAAACAGATAAATTACATGAGTTTTTGGATGCATAATATTTTCAATATGAAAATCATATTAAAATTTCACTGATTTCATTGTTTTACTTAATAAATGCATCCACTTAATATTATTTATAATGATGTGCATATAAATTGTATTAGAATGTGTTATATTTTGTGTTTGTAGGAATTTAATTTTTAATGAAGTGTAGTCAGGATTATTTAGTTTTTGCTTATTCATGTAACAATCTAAATCTAAAATCGGGCATTTGTAATTTGAGATAAGCATTAAGCTGTGTAGGGACTTTAGTTTGATTCGCAAGACTGTTATTAAGTATAAGAGGGTTCCCTGAACTAAAATAATGATCCCGAATGGACGAGAAAATTATTTTAGAGTCGGTGAAACTTAAACTGTCCCCCCCCCCTTTGTTTGGGGTGGTGAGGGGTTGGGGGGGAAGGTTGTGGAATCGCGGGGGGTTTGGGGGGGGGGAGAAAATAGAGCTGAAAAACCATTTTAAGTTAAAATTTATTCATTAAATAATTAATACTTCTTTTATTTGTTTTCTAATTTGAGAGACAACGGTTTCGGTTGAAAATTGCGTTTCCAACCTTAACCCCGAAAAAAAATAAATAATAAATATAACACGTGTATAAAAACTACCCACCTACCTGAAACTCTCAAACGCTGCTTTTACTTCTTTGGGACTTGGAAAAAAATTCACCGCCTACAACCATTTTCCTTTCTTACAGATATTTTAAAAGGGCATTCAAGGTATTGTGATGTTACCTTTCTTATGTAATATATGTCCACGAGGAAATGGGCGTTTATATAATTTGCAGAAAAAATAACAAAATTATATTCTATACATAAATTATTCTCGATAGAATCTTTAAGGTATTGGTATTAACCTAATTGCTATTGGATAATGTAGTCATTAAATTGAATATTGCGTCATATCTTTTCGTACCACTTAAGAAAGCATTTAATACTTTTTTTTATGATAAAAAAAATTCTACAATTCTATTGCGTGCGTCATATTTAATGGGGAAGCATCCACTTGCCTGAGACGCCGACACAACAGAATTTGGATGTCTCTTTAATACAGTCATCCGTATCACCGTTTCTTTTTGTGTGTGCATTAAAAAAATCGATCCGTCTTTCCGGTTGATTGTGATGACGTGCCGGAGAAGGCGAACAGACTGATTGATTGTGGAGGGAGGTAGTAGAGGGGTGGACTAATGAGGCGGTCCTTAATCCCTGGGCCCTTTTGTGTGAAGTGCGCCACATCGTTAGCCGTCTTATTGTAATCAGAGGGACCCCTCTGTGCCTCTGCGCCATTTATTAGCAGATTACAACTTCGTTTTCTCGCACCTGCCTCTTTTTTTCCCCTACCCCTTCTAGGTTTTTTTTTCTCTGCCCTCCCTCTTGTAGGGTCGGTTTGCCAGTTCTGTTCTGGAAGAGGTTTTGATCGTCTCTCTCTATCTCCCCCTCTCATTTCGTGAATGTAGAGAATATGTCTGACGGTATTCCTTGGGTGTTGTGTGCGATTAATTATGGATATCCGGTAACGGGTTATGTAAGGGTCTGAAAGGAAAGGCGGAGTTGGTTTTGTTTTTGCGAATTCTTTGCGTAGGTAAATCGAGATTCACACTGTAGGTAAATGGTCTTTCAGTTAGTCTTGTGAAGTTTTATCTTTAGAGCGGGGCGTCGTAAAACACGGCACGCCTGTTTACTGTTATAGGTGTTGCGAATGCGCTAAAGAATAGTGCTGTGTTTTGATAAATGGGTTGTCGGCGAGTTTTTTTCAGCGAGAATCAAATTTAACATCTTATTATCTCTGTGCTTCAGTAGTGACTTTAATCTTATTAGATAAATATTAAGCACAGTAAATATTAAATTGTTTCATGAGAAAGAGTTCATTATTTGTCATTTTAAGAGTATATATATTTGTCATCTGTAAAGCTCATTATTTGTCATTTTATAGCATCATTTTTTAAAATCGTTGATAAAGAATTAAATTTTTAGACTTATTGAATTTCTCACCATAATCAATGTAAAGATGTCTCGCCTTAATTTAAAAGTAAACGGTTTCATTTTCTCATACTTTCCTCTTTTTTTCGCATTGTCGGCTCTTCTGTCCTTTTTATGTTGTTTTCCATTCTTCCGTCTCGTGTAAAAGGTTTGCTGCCTTTGGAAGCGTTTCTGATCGTCTGTCTCTCTTTATATTATTAAAGAATTTATGCTTTCTTGTATGGAAAATTATTTGTAGGAAGTTCTGACGCAACCTCAGATAATATTTTGGTTATTGTGTTCCGGCTATAATTTTCTCAAAGATTTCGAAATAAACGAAGTTTCGTTCAAAAAGGGAAGGTCCGAATGTAAAAACAATCAGAGAGGATTTAAAATCTTTTTCTTGAGTGTCAAAATACAAGAGGCAAGAATCATTGCCCTTCTTTTTCAAAAACAGTCTTTCCATCGATTTCGATTGGATTTGAAAATAAAATAAGTTTCGCAGTAATGTATATAAATGTTTTTGCAATATTTTCTTGAAAAGAAATGGCGAATCCAACGCTATGAAAAGCAGCTCTGTTGATAAATTCTCTGAAAAGTAAATAAGTTACAAAATTGATTGGAAATTCCGTATATCTGCCATTTAAAAATATCTTTCACAATGTAATGAAGATCGTAAGAGGTAAAATTTATATCGAGGAAAAAATAAAATGCATTAGTTATTTAATAATGTTTACGGCTGTGGTCTAAGAAATACATATCCTCCCTATATGGATATCCGGTAACAGATCATGAAAGGGAAGGCTGAATTGGTTTTGGTTTGTTTTTGAAATTCGCCTGAGCTTGTCGAGATTTCAAAAAAGTACTTTGCTTTGATAAAACCTGTGGACTGACTTAGTTTGTTTATATAATATTTACCTCCGCTAGCCGCTGTTTACTTTTAAAATTCAAATTTAATAATGCTTCTGTCTAAGCTGTTAATGTATCTGTTGGTTATTAAATAAATATTATTTTGTGATTGTTGAGAGAGAAAAAATTAGGCTGATTGATGTTATAACGGGCAAAAGAAATAAATTTCTGAAGCGATAAGACAACTGTAATATCTCATTTAAAATTAATAATGAATCGTCTTAACGTCATTAATTCTAGTGAATTGAAAATGAACTTACAAGCAGGGTAATAATAATACAGACTACCCTTTTTATAGACCTTGATGTTGACCTGTTTTCTCTAAACACAATAAAAATATTATTGTCCGAGTAATTGTTTACGAATGTGATGCTGCAAGCATATTTTTCTTTGAAGTTTTCTTTTAATTTAACGAAATTGAAATTGAATTCAACTGAAAATCAGTTGAATTCAATTTCAATTTCGTTAAATTAAAAGAAGAATTCAACTGAAAATCAGTTGAATTCAATTTTTGTATAGATTTGTGTTTATGTATATTATCTAAACAACAGAATAAGGCAAGTTCAGTGTTTATGCTTGTATTATTATAGTAGTTTAAATTAGTTAAAAGGTCAACTTGAATTGTAAAACCATCTGTTAACCCCTTAAGTGGTTTACCCATACCCCGTACGTGCAGTCGCGAATCCAGGGGGACTATGGAGCTCCCCCCCTCCCAAAGCTGGACCAGAATTCTTTTTATTTAAAATAACTACAGCTGCTTTTTCTTAATCTCCCTTTAAAAAAAGTGACATTTCTTCCTGGCTTTTGACAGGCTCAAAAATGTTCTCACTTTTATAGTCATTGCACTCGTATTTGTAGCATTGACATGGTCAAAAACATGCTTTTTTTAGTTATTCATTATTAAATTATTGAAAGTATTGTAGTGTTCTGTATGATTCGTATTGTCAGGTGAGTGAAGTCTGTAAAGTTAAAGTGTTTTGGTTTACATAAACCATAAGGTTTGACATTCGTCACGACGATACAAAATTTTTTATGCCTCATCCCCTTCCAGACCTAATTCCTAGATTCTCCACTGCGTACGTGTATCGGATTATCGCAATTTAAAACTTAAAAACTAAAACGAAGTCGTTCACCGACGTTATAATTCAATACAAAAATTGCGTGGAGTCCGAAAACATTTTAACTGTTCTTTAGGTTCTCAATTGAATTGAAATGACAACTCATTCCCAAAATAGAAGGTGTCGTCTATTTAGGAAGTTGAAAAAACAATGTAGTTAAGGGGTTAAAATGGCTATGAAATGTAGTGATAAACCTTTTATCATTTGTTTTAAGCAAAACAGTTTTACATTAATTATTAACATTCTTCAAATATGTGTTATCCATGAGAATTAGAGTTTTCGTGGAAATTGTAAATTAATTTTAGAACTTCTTGAATAAATGTAAAGTTTCTTAATGGAAAGTGTTATCGTTAGTTATAATATATATGGCCGTCCTGAATATACATTCAAATATTATATCCTATTATATAATATTTACAATCGTTGAACTTTATAGCGCAAATTCTTCTTAAACAACATTGTGAAATTTGCTTTAACATAATACTTAAGTTCATAAATTGCCAGAATTAAAGTTCCGTATAATTGTTCACGATTAAGTTTTGATTATTGTCTTTGTTACATAAGGGCTTCTTTCGGATAAGATTTTATCTTTCATTGTTTTGACTTCACTTTAGCTGTGTAACATTTCGAAATTTGCAAGCAGTTTACTGATTTTTACTTAACTACAAGATTTCAACAGTTTTGTGTTTTTAGTGGAGGTTGATTTCGAAAAGAAAGCAGTGGCACACATCACCCATTCTACTTCCTTTTGAAACATTCAGTTGACAATCTGTTGGGGGAACGAGAAAAACAAAGGTTCTGCATATTACGTCTCGTTACCTTCATTACTTATTAATATGTTTTTAAAGCCCCTGCAAGCTCTATTTCTTTGCAAGCCAACTCTTCCGAAACAATTCCGTTCTGCCATCGCAAATATTTGCGATCGCTGCATGGCAACGTAATGAAATATTCAATTTCAAGCCCCCTCTTTTTTATTTTTTACTCCCTCTCCCCCCATCAGAATACCTACCGAACGTTATGTCCACAAAATCCTTACAACTGCACATTCTTTTTGAGAATTTACTTTCCATGCTGTTTTTGTGTGTTGGTCCAGTGGGCAAGTCTGTCGAATAAAATATGCAGCATTTTCCTTGAAGAGGGGGAATTTTCGATTAGGCAAAAGTCTTCTGCTAGAACTTTATGCCGTGGCGCCATCTAGCGGCTGACGGAGGAGATCATCTAATGGATTTTTAATGGGCGTCCTCATCCTTCCTGTGAGCTTTCCCTCCTGCGGTGGGGGAAGGGAATGTTGGGTGTTTTTGATTGAAAGATTCTTCTGAGTGGTCCAGCCGAAATGTTTTGAAACATAAATTCGAATACGGTAAATTCAGCGGAATAAAATATCTCCCATCAGACCAGTATTAGCTTTTGTTGAAATCGTGGTTCGCGATACTTCGAATTGTGCCTTATGATTATATATAAATATAATTGAGTCCTTTTCTTTCCAAATAATATCAATTATCAAGTCGCGCTTGTGGAATCAACAGCATTCAGGAACGATTTTTCTAAAAAACTTTCATCTCGCGTTTCCACGTGCGCATTGTACCAAATGAATAATCAAATTGAGAAAAAAATTAGACCAATGTATTATTAGTTAATGATAAGCAGAAAGAAGTTTCGACCAATTAGACCAATGTATCACTAGTTAATGATAAACAGAAAGAAGTTTGGGCGCAGGGCCGGATTTATATATTTCTACGCCCTAGGCCAAAGCACTTAATTGTGCACACTCCACCCCCGGTGCTTTCACCGCAACTATAGATATAGGCAATGTAAATTTGCCGCCAGTTTATATAATGTGTATGGATGTGCTTAAAAAACAGTGTTTAATATGGTATTTTTAAAATACTGAAATTTGTAAACATTTTATTCTAATTTCTTTAATATTTGCGTCCTCCGCTTGTTGCGCCCTGGCCGTAGCCTAGGTTGGCCCTAAGGGAAATCTGGCCGTGTTTGAACGAAAAATTGTTTGATTGAGGGTTTTTTTCCAAATGTCTTTTACTTAATATTGGAGAATCGGGTGGCCAATGTTTAACAAAGTTTATATGCATTTTCAAACTTGGAAATAGAGGCTCATCGTTCAGGAAGCTCTGTTCTAGGCTTCTGTCATACGCGCAAAGACTGACAAGGCTAGAGTATCTCATGGGTGGTTGAAAGAAACGGCAATTTTTTTACTGCTGAGACTCGAGGGAGAAAGGAGAAGGAGGAAAGAATTTCGTTCTGTATGGAAATTCCTATTTGAAGAGGATATCTTGAGACTTCGTCTAGCTAGAAGTAAAAGAGCACATGTAATGAAAAGATTGCATGTTCGAAACATGTACTCTTGCTACAAATGAATCCCAAAATTTGTAATGAATTTCTTAATACCTGTTTGATTAATCTTCACTGCGTCGTATTTCTCCCTTTTCAGTCCTGTAAAACAATTTACACTCGTACATTAACTGTGATCTGCTTTTGAATACACCATTTTACAAAACTGAAGCCGATATTGCTATTAAATGCTGTTGCAAGAATATAGATGGAAGCTTGTTTGTTTAAAGAAACTCATTCTGGTTTTCTTATAAATACCTCAGTATGTTTGACAATAAAAATAAACTTTGTTCCGAAAATTCAGTTTGCTTAAAAATTTTATTTTGGCGAAGAATATTTTTAGCTAACTTGCAACTAACTTTTATATCCTAAAAATGGTTTATCGAGATTTGCCACGATACCATATTTCTATTTCCGACAACTTATCGTGAGTGCTAAGAACTTGTTAGAATTAATAATCTCGGCGGCAGATTATTAATAGCAAGCCTCACGCAGGGTTTAAGTGATTCGCTTTGCGTGAAGAGACTGAAACTGTTTTCCTCTTTTTTTCGTATATATAATCTTGCGTTCTATTATTTTTATAAAACTAAATTTCATAAATTTTGATTAAGATGACGGATAATTAATCCCATATTGAAATTTTAAAAACGAAGTTTTATCATGTGCTTTTCTCTAAAACCGTGAACGTCAAATTCTTTTCTGTTCCTTAGCATGTAAACTGCTGTAAGGCTTACATGAGGTCTAGAATCATGGGATTTTTTCGTCGCTATTTGTTAATTAACCCTTAAATGCCTAGTGTTGCCTTTAAGCAACATACCCAATTTTGTCTTCTAAAATCTTGAAAATAAAACTTAAGCTCTAATGCCTGTTGTTGCCAATAGGATATATCCTGAAAAATTTTGTTAAATCAATTTATAACATATAGATGGCAACCTGAATGCTGATAAAAAATAATAAATTGATGTTTCTCAGTTGAGGCTGTATCTTTTTTGCTTTGTTTGTATACTTGAGAATACCTTATTTTATTCTATACTGTTGAAGGAAATTCTCCTTATCCTTATTATTAGTTATTAAAATTCATCTGTGCTTAATATTATATAATTTTATCAAGGATTTTTTTTTCTCTGAAATATAAAGCCCAGTGTTGTCATATGGTAACAGACTATTTTGTAGCCATACACCATACTTAAAACAAAATGAGATTTTTTGAAGTATTTTTTCATGTTTTATTCAAGAAATGCAAAAACATTTTTAAATCAGTTTTTAAAAAATCGAACTTTTAAGGGTTAAGCAAGAGACCATCAAATATTGGCATTGCGATGAATTAAAATGAGCATTCCTTAAATTCTTCCTTTTGGTATATAAAAGTATTAAAATACTTGATACACACTTTAAAAAATTAGGTATTCTCTCTTCAATGTCCTGCGTATGCTTCTGCAGAAAGGATGTTATTTATCTCATCAAAAATTATTCACTCAGTGAGATATGCAACCAAACCAATCTCTAGTTTCCAGGGTTGCGGTGATTTAAATCAGATGATTAAAATCACTGATTTAAATCGCGATTTAAATCAACTGATTTTTTTAAAAAAAATCACTGATTTAAATCACTTTATTTTAAATATCAAGTTAATCTGCTTTAATGAAATAAAATTGTTCTTGTATCTTTAAATAGTGGTTTTAAAATATTTTTAAATGTATATTTAAAGAAAGAATATATAGAACGTAAGAAAATATTTCATCGAATTGATGTAACTAGAGTACTTTCCATATCTTTATTTTTGAGAACGCAAGCAAATTAAATTTCAACCCTTTGCGGCGCAAGGCAATAATTTTTTTGAAATATGATGAGAAAACATCATGAATGGGTTTAGTATATTGTCTAGACATAGAATCTACAAAAAAATGTTTTTTAAAACTCTTGCTTCATTCCAGGAGAGGGGGGGGGGGTGACCCGAAAGGGTCACCTCCTCATGAGAACCCCCTTAGATACAGCCACCTTGATACCCTCGAAAATTATTGTTGAACCTTACAGAAAATTATAAATTAAAACTTCAAGAATATTGGAGCAAAATTTTCGAGTTATTTTGCTAAAATTTTAAACGTCCAGAACTAAAAAATTTCTTATCTCCGAGTCAAGGAATTTTCCCAAACTTTATCTCTAATAATTCCTATTCTGAAACAAAATTTCATAAGACTGCCATATACATTCTAAAAGGAGTACTATTAGCCCTATCCTAAATCTATTATTTTCCATTTATAGTTGAATTGAATGGTTGAGAAGCGAGTGAAATTAGGCGTGCCATTAACTGGCACACTTCGAGCAAAGGGTTAAATAAATCTCTAATGAGCAACACAATAAAATTCAAAGTATGAGAGACTCCTTTTTTTATAAAATAAAATCAATATTGTGAAAGGATGATGTTCACAAAGAAAGAACATAGTAAAATGCAGTGAGTTTCATTTTAATATTGGAGAAAACTAAATAGTGTTGGGGACAACAAATTTTTATATTGCAATAATGTTCCAATGTAAGATAATTAAGTAATGCATATAAATGCTCCAAAAGATATACAAACATCTACATAGTGCATTTTAAACTATGATCTATACTTATAAAAGGCAATGTTTGCGAACTTGTGCGCAATGTCCAGATGAATCTATCACACTTACAGTCATGAAATTTGGCGCACAGGTAGTCCTGATGGTGACTCAATGCAACTTGAAGCCTGAATTTAAAATTTTATCTAGAATCTTTTTTTATTTAAGGTTTTGGGTCAAACAGATTAGAAGTAGAGAAAGCTTCAAAACTTGTGTTTGTTATGAAACAAATGAACAGCTGAGTGTAAAATTCCATAATATTCTAACATACAATAATATATCTATAGACAAAAAATGACAATTTTTATTATATTGTTCCTATTTGCCTTAATAAAATTGTCTTATATTTTAAAAGTATATTATTGTTATATTTTAGTTCACAAATAGTTGTTACATTTTTGAATTAAATTTTTTGAATTTGTTTTTTTTTTAAAGAAAGTACACCTTAATGACTGGTATGTTGTTATATATATATATATATAAGTCTATGACTGTAACGCTCATTGTCTAATATATATATATATATATATATATATATACTTTTTAAAAAAATCATTAAAATCAAAAAAATCTTGATTTAAATAAAAAAAATCCGATTTAAATCAAATAAATCGATTTTTTTGAAAAAAATAAAAAAAATCGACAACCCTGCTAGTTTCAGCATCTATAAAATTTTTCCAATGTTACCTCTTTTGTGTGCGATTTGTTACTTTTGTTTTTGTGTTTTACTTATGGTTTGGAATGTTAAGCAACACTTTATTTCTCCTTCTTTTAATAGTTTCTTATTATATTAATTTCAAAATTTTGGGAGAATGCTTTTTTACAAATTCTTTCTTTCAACACCTTCTTTGAGAAGGAAAGGCTTTTGCGACCAAATGACTATCCGTAAATTTTTGCAATGACCCCCAAAATTACAAAGCAAATACAAAAATGCATTAATGATTTATAAAAAGTAATTCAATTTAAAATATTTATTCAGTAATTATTGTTAAAGTATTTTTAGTCAAAATAGATTTCTTGATAATTGGTTATCAGAAATTTTGACGAATTTGAAAGAAGCTGATGTGAAAATTTTCGTGACAACAGACTGTTTATTTTATGCGACCTTGTTAGATCTTGCAATTCGCAATTTAACAGGAAAGTCTCAGAAGTCACAAATTTCGATTTTATGTACGAAAAAAACACAAATTTCCCTCTAGAATACAGTCGGAAAGAAAGCTGAAGAATTTAGGTCTCTGGGAAAAATTTGTTTTCCAGACAAAATAAGAATTTTTATAAATGAAGAGGTGTGAAATATTTTTTAGTTTGTGAGACTACTTTGACTCTTAACAAATGAACTAATTAACTCAACGCTTGGCTGTGGTAGCATTGTGAAGGTGTCGTGAGTTCGAAACCTCGTATCACCAAATATCTGCCAGGTATGTGGGATTGGTTTGCATTAAATTTATCGGGATCAACCGTCCTCCGGTTGAGAAAGAAAAGTTTGGCTAAGAGGTGCCAGATCTTGTGCCGCCTTCGTCATCTGATGACCATGTCCGTCTTAAAATCAAAGTCGTGTAACTTTAATATCAGACATTAATCTACCTAAACTAAACAGTTCTTAAATCTCACCAAAAGTCTATTTCTTTATCTTAAAAACAAACAAGTTTTTATTCAAGAGCAGAACATTTTGTTCTCAAATTAAAAATGCCATTTTTTATGCACTGGGTCTCATTATTTTAATTATTGATTTAGAGTTTTATAATATGTGCTTTCCATGCGTTCCAAATATATTATTGTTCCTTTAGCTTTTAAAGCCTATGGAATTCGTGAACAACCAACTTGAGCGTCAAAAGTGAGCAACATATTTTTATCTTAAAGTGGAGATTTTTATATGTTCAGAACAAAAATCTTAATATTTAAAATCCTCACAAATTTCTTAATTTGACCAATATTTCTTAAGTAAGTTTTAAAGCTTTATAGAGGTTGAGAAAATAGGGTCACGAAAAGTTTTATGAAGTGACGATTTTATTTTTCTGGGAACTTGATAGACACCCCGTTTAAGAAACCCTGCTTTAGAATAATTTGTTTTTTACTTCATATTCAAATTCGAAGTTTTTCTACGTGTTAATTTAAAATTTTTATTTCCTAACCCGAAAATGAAATCTAATACCATACGTTTAAAATAGCGTATAATTCTGTCTTTAAATAGGATAAATATGCTTACCCTTTTCTGTCGGAACCCATTTACTCGGTTTTAATCAACGTTCCCGGCAATTTTTAATTATCAGATTTCTTCAAAACCTCCCATGAATAGTAATTTGTCCTCTTGCGTGTGTAAACACTTTTAATAAAGAGCGAAGTTTTTTAGATGAGTGTTTTGGTCCTGGACTATTCCTTTGACGATTTTAGATTGGCCGTTTAATTGCTTTGGGACCGGCGTGTCTGCTTTAGGGAACGTGAGTTAGCTGAATAAATATGTCCCGAATGTTTTAAACGCGGCTGTGAATTGCTTCGTTAATATTCGTCGTTTCTTTGACCTATTCATATTTTTGACATGATTTATATTTGCTGCTGGAAATCAACACTTATCTGGACGAAATTGGGCAAAAGTAAACGTTTCCGTATGATTTTTGTTTCCCATAAACAAAAGGTAGGCTAATGATAAATTATATATAATATAATCAATAAATTTAATGCTACCATTAACTTAAAGCTGAAACTAGATGCATTCACCCTTTAATAATAAGTTTTGAACTCTAATAACGGACGCTTTTGTTCTCTTTTCTAGGAAAACATGCACACGGTCCACTCTCAAATAAACTATTAGCATCGTGTCACTTTCTATGTGTTAAACTGATTGGAATATTTGAACTCTAATGCCCATTTTTCTATTGGCACTCTTGTTAGTTAAGGTAGATTAACGTCCCGTGTTTGAAGTCAAATGAGGGCAATTTTGGGATGAACCTCGTAATTTTTAACTGTGGTCAGAAGCCGAGGACGACACTTGAGACGCCACTTCGTTCCCAAATTACCGCGCCACACCAGTGGGATGACATTAGACTATGTCATAAAAGCAAGCCTGCAGCAGGTCTAAGTACATATCTGATCTTCCGTCGTATCGGGTCTCGAAACTCTTGACCCTCCAGTTCGCAAGGCCGAAATTTCGGCACAAGGACACCATTGTCTCGCTCCACACTGTAGATTGCTATTATTTCATGAACTCAATCCGAGACATTATCTAGTTATTAGTAAATTTGGTTGTGATTTTTTTTCTCTCGTTGTTGGCAGGTTTCCACCAAAAAAGTTTGTCTCCTGCAGTTACAAAAACATAATTGAATCTTCGGTTAAATTATTCTTATTTTAGGTACTAGTGATGAGGGATTTAACTGAGCTCACGAACTCAATGGTCCAAGATCTCCGAAGCTTAAAACATATTTAAATTAGTCCTAGCGGGAAAAAAAGGATGATTTATACTTGAATCTTTTTTTCATACCTGTAAAGTAATGTTAGATGCTGAAAGAAAGAATTTTTGTTAATTATTATTCATGTCACCTTAAATTTATTTTAGAAAGTTTATAATTTCAAAAATATTTTGCTTTATTTAGATCACGGTTATATGTCACTCAAAAACGCTTCGGAAATGGATTTGAATATTAAGGGAAGAATTTTTTTAAAGCAAATAAAAAAGACGATTTCTTCATATCTTTACCGATACTTAAATTTCCTTTTTAAAAAATACCATTATTGGAATTGATTCATTTCCTGTAACATATAGGATGACCACAGCTAATTACTCAAGAGCCTGAAAATACAATATGCCATACCCTACATCCGCTGATGGTTTCAATGTTGCAACTTCCAAAACTTGTGTGGTCCGCCCATGTTATAAATTAGAAAATTTTAACCTGCATGGCATGCGGAACTTGAACCGTTTTCTTACAATACTTCACTTGCTATTTCGGAGCAAACCTTGCTGTATTCTGAACTTCCATAAATATTCCCTTATATGGAAATGTCTGTAAACTTGAAGCTTTCTTTCATTGTTATCTGAGCAAAATAGTGACTATTTTCGAATAGTCTACCAATGTTTATCACAGTTTATTCTCTGGCTAAGTTTCAGCCTCGAGACAGAATTATTCTGCTTTCAAGCCTTGCATTCTGGGCTAGTGCTTTTTAAATTTGTAGTGTTTCAGCTTCCTAGTTTGTAACGAAATATCCACAGCGTCGTTGTCTAAAATTGCGAGCTATATCAGTCGCATATAGTGCAGATTTAAAAAGTTAATATTTCAAATTGAACTTTTCCATTTGAATATCTTTACAGCTTGTGAAGATCCGTTTTAACTTGCCATAAATTGCCGAGGATGATATAAGTTCTCTGCATATTTTGTTTTTCTGTAGCAATAAACAACTTCCACCGCCCAGTCCCACGTAAAACGAGTCCCAGTCGTTTCGGGCGACTGCCTCCCGATCGATGTTTCCAGCCCCGAAACTAATGACCAAATTTGTAGGTCCACTTTTTCCCTTTTCCACCTTCGAAAACGTTCATTAATTCCATCTCCACTCGTACACTTAGACAGACTCGAACCTCTAGAAAGACTTCATTAAAAATATTATAATACGCCTCTAAAATAATCATTTAGAGAACCGGAGGGGAGGGCTTACTCCGTGCAAAAGCCATTTTAATGAGAAATTCCTTCCCCCCTTCTTCTCCTACTAACGAATCTCTAATCACTTCTCGTAACATCGTAATTAACACCAAAACTCTTAAAAGTTCCTTTTTACCAAAGCTCCCCTTCTTGCTGCTAAGTTTAATAATCACGACAAATTACTTTTAAGACAGAGAGAGAGAGAGCTGGCTGGTGGTGGAACAGAGTCGAATTTCAATTTAAATTGCGAGGACTCCCATCTTTAGCGAAGCCAATCACAGAATGTGCAATATTCATTAAATACAGGAACCAGCCTCCTTCCCTGCGGTACCCGCTGCCCCTCTTATGTCCTATTGTCCGCTAATTAGTTGATTAGGACAATGTTAAGGATTGACGGTCTGGGTAACCCCGGGATCATTAGGAGCGAGTCTCCTGCGAGAGAAGGACTTGTTGTTTGGCGCACGGGCTGGTTGTTACTCCCCGCCCCTATTATGAGAACTTCGATTTTTCATGGACGCTTCTTCGTTAGTGCGGTCATTAGGCTATTTTTCGGATCGTGTTTTCTACAGGTTGTTTTGTTAGCTTCCCGGATGGGCGTTTGCTTTCGGCACTTTTGCCTTGTAAGTTGCAGAGATGGATCTGAACCGATGCGATTTTTCTTTCCAGAACTATTTGTTTCTACCTGCCGTATTAATAACAATTAAGCATATTTTTTTATGTCTCCAACTAGATGGAATAGCTAAGATCAGACACTTCGGCAACACGGAGAGATCGACTCGTTTGCCTGTATCCATATCGCTCCCCTAGAAAATCATTGCCACTCTAAAACGTACTTGTTATAAATTCAGTTTGAAACCCACAATGTGTATGCCCGAAAGGATGCCTGCCTGGGTCAACAGTGTCGCGAATCTGTTTGCTATATTTTTTTGTCCACAGAGCAAAAACCTTGTTGCTTCTTGGAGGTCTTTGGTTGTTTCAAAGTTACTTATTGCGGGTTTAGTTCAAGAAAACATAATTTTTTTTTAGTTGCGACAACATTTTCCTACGGAACGATGTCTTTTTCGGATATTTGGTTGGAAGAATCAACGCAAACTAGTTTGCCTTCAAAGTAAGAATATGAACAGTTTGTCAGACTTCAAAAGCCAGTACAAAGTATTAGTATCTCTGGTTGAAAGCAGCCCCTCTAATATGCTAGTCTATGCTTGCTTATAGGAAGAATGCAACTGGGATATTAGAATTAGATTTATAGGTTTATAATCAGATCCATATTTCTGACAAATACGCAATATACTGATATTTTGTCTTGGTATATGCCAGTTAAATTTAAACCAGTGTCATAAGGTCGAATAGTTCGAAGTTCTGACCACTGCCGATCACTTTGAGTGACCTCTGCTTATCAAGTATGTCTTTATTTTGTTTGAATGTAGTTTTGATACTTCGCTTAAATGATTCTCCATGATTTTGTTTTCACCTTTACCAAAACTGATTAAATCCTCATCTGTACAAAGCAGTTATCTCGGAGATGATGCAATAAGGCATATTAATAATAACACCTTTTTATATCGATTACTATGATATATTTCCGATATCTGTAGTGTTTAAAATTTTGTTAAATTGCTTGATAACGTCTGTACTAATCGTCAGACATAATTCATGATTACATAATATCATGCGCATCTATGTTTATTTTACTTGCCTTTGCTTTAATTCGATTTTTAAGTATCTGTGAAAACATTTATTGGTTATATGCATGCTTCAGTTGTATACCAAACAGATTAAAAACTTCCATACCGAGTTTAAACCTCTTATTATACCAAATTAAAACATATCGCAAGTTTTACTAATTAAATTTTATTTAAACGTTCCCAAATTTTATCGGCAAAGGTAATTACACTAAATTCTAATCTAATTAGATAATGTGTCCAAATACATTTAAACTGTGTACACCACATTACTCTTCCACTGTAACTCCTGTTGGCCTTTATAAAGAACATCTTCCTTGAAGAACCCATCTTAGCGATGGATACCCTAAATTGGAATGCCAATTGGATATTGCTTTAAGCGCTTCCAATTACCTCTTTTTTTTTCTACGCCCCCTCCTTTTCCTTCTCTACCATCCCCTTTATTTTCATTTTAATTCCCGTGCAGTCTTTTCCTCTCCTTACGACGTTAATTATTCGATTAAGAATCGGGACTAATTAAAATAGGAAGGTTGGGGAAGGGGGGGTGCTGGGTGTGTACGTGGTGTTACCATAGTACCGAGAAACTTCTCCTTTCTTACTTTTCCCTCATCTTCTTGTTCGTTCGGAACGTTAAGCAAAGCGTTTAACGGTTTAATGAATTCGAATTAGTAGTTGGCAACGTTTGAGTAGAAAGCAAAACAAAAATGGCCGCTGCAAGAGAATCACGTGATGTTCTTGCCTTGTCTAAATGGTTTTCGGTCGCTAATGTTTTCCTAACCGACAGAACCGAAGCTTTTAAACCTGATTTAAGCGACAGTTGCATTTAATTCTGCGGTAGTTCTTCTAATTTTTTTTAAAAAATTTACTTTTAAGGGATTCCTTAAATGAGTAAAGATTTTGAATTTTCTCAAACCGTTAAATTTAATCTTGCTTTTTCAGCCAGAAAATGGAATTTATGTGGTAATTATGTTCATCCCATTTGCCTTTTAAAGGCCCCTAAAATTTGCTTTGTTCCGGTTCCGTTTATTGTTAGTTCCTTTTTATTTTGAAGTTTCGAAACTTTACTGTTGGGTATCTTTCTAATTTTTATTTGAAAATATATACTTTTTTTTTCAAACCTGCTTCATGCAAGAGACATCATTTCCCGTTACCTTTGTAAGTTACTGGTATCCTGAATACGCCATCTACTGATTTTACAGTCTATTTCTAGCATTATCTTACGATAATTCGTTATACAAGAAGAATTAATAATTTCATCTAATGCAACAGTTGCAGTTCTTTACCACAAGCAGTTGTGCTTTAGAATGTTATAAATTACTCAATATATCAGACTACTGGTTGTTGAAATCTTCTGCAACTTTCTACGTATTGCATAACTTCTCTAAAACCCGTATTCCAGTATCAGTATGATGACATGGTGATCATAACAACAAACAACGATTTGAAAGTTTTTTTGGTGATTCGATCCGATCAATTTTTTAATTCACAATTTTAAAAGTAATCAAAGGTTTATTCGGTTTCTTGATGAGACCATTGACAAGATCTAAAACAATTCAAATACGTATCATGTACCTTGGATACATCAAGAATGCTTTTCTACCAATTCTCAACCTCACGGCTGTTGCAAAACTTAGATCAAGCAGACTCATCACATGAACATTTCCACATGCATTAAGTTGAATTTTGGCGTTTACTTCTAAGGCAAGCGAAAGGACAGAGCAAATATTTTGAATACTGAAAGCACCCGTGAAAGTATATCGCCCCCTATTGATGTTCTTCTTACTGGTTGCCTTCAGTTTTACTCTGCAATTGTTGGCACATTAGCTTTGACATTATCCTATTGCAGCATCAAAACAGCATTCTCGAGTGTCTTTGCACCAACCAACACTTCTTCAACAAATACTTTTAACCTCCTCGTGCCAGAGGGATTTAGAACACTGTGGACTACAGATCCGTACCGAAGTCCCAATCAAAATGCCGAACCCTATTACCTGGTGCTTCTTTATCGACGCTGAACCGCAGAGCAGGGGGCTGGGGAGAGGTGCCCCGATAATGAAGCCGGGGCTTATACGTAATTTATTATATTTAGCGGGAGCGTTCTGATGCTTTCGTCCTCTTTATATTACTCTGGGCTGTCTGCAGCACTTACTTGCGAGCCCCACTTAAAACTCGGCGAAAATACCCGGGAAAGGGTTGAGGGGCGGAAAGGGCAAAGCAAAGGCGTTGATGCTTAAAAGGATGGGGATGGATAAAGTTATATATATTCGCTTAAAAGTGGAGAAAATTCCATTGATGAAGGCTCGGTTGCCTTGGTTACCTTAATGGCTCGGTCGACACCGGGGCAGGCATTACATGTCTCTTCCATTACCTTCTATTTATTTCACTCCAGTCTTCCAGAAAGATCTTGTCACGGGATTGAAAGGGGGGGAGGGTCGTCGACAATGGGGTGATGCGAAAGGTAATATCGGACTGTGCGCGCGGGATAGGGTTCGGTGTGTAGAAGGTGTTGCTATTGTTCAGTAGATGCTGGATATGTCTGGTGGAGACAGTAAAATAGGCATTCCATACTCCTGGTGGGATTGCATGGAAAGCGTGGGAGTAGGTTTTGCGGTTTGTGGTGAGCGGGGTTTTTTGTAAGCATGAGTGAAGATCCTGGGGAATGGAGATAAATTTAAGTGTGTGTTTTTGTGGTGTGGCGAAAAACCGATTCCGTTTCCATGACAACAGCTGTTTTTTCGGTGACATTGATGCTTTGATTTGCACTTTGCGCTTTTACCAATCAAGAAATGTTTAAGTAGATGAATTTTCATGTAAGGTGTTATGGTGACGAAGCAGCAGATTACTTTTTGTGCAGTCTCTTTATATAGGTAATAATTACTGAAAATTTAAGTTTTTACTTCCTTGTATCATCTTCAGATAATGCTATCTTTAAAAATGTTATTACTGAAATAAATATTTTTTTAAACCGATACATTAATATTAAGAAATTGAATAACAGATGTATTTAAAAAGTTTATTATTATTACCAAAATATTTGTTTGGTTTTTATTGCTGTACGTCCATTTCTAACAATGCTGTCCAGGCTAAATAATGAGATGTAACATTATTACTCTGCTTTGTACTTAAACCTTTGAAAAATATAAAGCATTTGCACTCTTTTTCTCATCACATCTGCATAAAAATTAAGCCATCTTTGTAATGCCTGCGGAGAGTATTTCCCGTCACCGGAAAGTGGCTCAAATCGCGCGGAAAGAAAGCAGATAGTGCAGGAAGAAATCGTCGCTGTGCATCGTCCAAGAAATCTTTTTTCACCCAGCGGAATGCCGTCTGTCAAACTGCAAACAAATCCATCATTCCGTCCATCTAATCTATTGTCATGACATTGAGGGCTACAGAGTGTGTATGAGAGGGAGAGGGGAGGTTGAAAAATCGGTGACAGCCTGTCACACACTTCAAATATCCGGAATTGTTTTTGGGAGATAGAAATCTTCGATTGAGCGCGAAACACAAGAGTAGTGCCGTTTTTTTCTGAGAGACTTTCTTTATTCGGCTGTTTTCTCAGGAGAACATATTGTATACTATGAAATTCCGGTAACTAGAAGTATCAGTTGCTTTTTTCTCATGCAGTGCTTTATATTTAGTGTAGACTTACTTTCGAAACCTATCGCTTTCGTTAAAATTCTTCTGTATGAAATTTTGGTAAGGAAAATTAATTAAATTGTAATTTTTTTATCTAATTTGTCTAGCTCCTTTGGATATTTATACTCTTTTATTTCATATTTTATTCTATATGGGAAATGAGTTTGTGGCCATTCTATTGTATTTGTTTTCTAATGTTGAAGTTTGGATATGCATTCTTCAAAAGGACCCAATTCTAATTCGATTTAAATTTGATTTCTTCATTGCAATTAATCTGCATGTTGTAATCATTAAGCTCAGTTGAATAGTTCCGAGTATGATCCCAATGTATTTAAAAGCAGTTGATATATTCTTAAAATTTAATTTTAAACACTAATAATCTATATTCCATCTGATAAAATTGTATATTAGAATGGAAAGCTGTTTAATTTCATGAAATTCCTCTATAGTCGTAATACGCGTGGAAAAACGAGTGATGCAATTCTTCAGTGATCTGGTCTCTCGTAACTTTCTACGTGCTGCCAACTTGGATTGATTGTAACGAACATAATGTACGAATCTGTCACCGAAGTTTGCTTTATAGGACAAAAAGATTTAAAGAAGATTTCATCCTTATGCATTATAGGAAAAAAAGATTTAAAGAAGATTTGATCCTCTAGTCCTAGGGACCTCATTCGGCCTACAACAGATATTGTAGCGGCCTAGCAAGTACAAGAGTATATAAAAAAAAATTTTAATAAAAAGTTCGCCTGCTACTGAAATTTCAAACTTCCATATTATATATAATTATTAATAACTCGAAAATTGGCATTTGAAATTGTTTCCATGTTCTGATTACTTATCGATGCTAGCAATTGTTTTGACTTGTGAAAGGAAATAAGTCTGCTGTCAAATACAGAATCATTGACATTCACCTTGAATTAGTTTTGAAAATGTTCTCTACGGACAAGATATATCTCGAAGTGGGAAAGATAGTATCAGTCTGTGAAGCGATGCGAAGTTATCAAAAAGAAAACATTAACTTGTCCATAACGTTGTCCTTGTTCTTTTTTTATATATTGTGTCTTCGATATAGACCTGCTTTTTTTATATAAAAAGTGAAGTTTTGCTTTAGTCCACAACTTTGTAGCATGACAATGTTTTTGGCCTGATTCGTCTGTCTTTATATTATTTTTAAGAATTTACTCATAATTATAGCAACGGGAACGTGCGCACAAAAATGTATTTAATATCGTTGCAACTCTTTTGCGCATGTCGAATGCCACGGATTCTCTGTTGTTACTACGGATTTCGGCAAACTACGTATCTACGGAAACGAATTTCCCCCCTGTACTGTATTGCAGGATGAATCAACAGACTTTTTATTTAAAAAAACACTTTTATTTTAACATAATTTTCACCAAAAAACCGTTCATTCGCTGGAACTATATACATCAGTCGTTACATTTCAGTCTCTCTCCAATAACAACCTTTTTCTTTAAAAAAAACTAACATCTTTTTTCCTGCGTTGCTAAGCAAAGCTCGTAAGACCAAATATCGTATTGCCACACTAAAAAGTTTCAGAAAGAAACCTTTAGGAATAACTAAATATTTTTGTAACAAATATCACAACCCCCTTGCGCACATTTATTTTATTTGTATTCCTTGATGACATGACGACCGAGATTTTTTTTTTCTACATTTCATGTTTTTGAAAAATGTCATATAATTATTTCTAATTCCTCTAATAATAGTGATACTGTTAAGCAACGGATTCCGAGACTACCACTTTTGGACGATTTTACACCGGAAAAGGGTGTCCGGCAATGAGTCATATGAGCGCATTTCCGGAGTTCTTTGTTATATCATGCTCAGTAAAATGTAAACATCACCCGTCCATTCTTAACTTTCCCTCTGTTTTGATGGAAATAACTCCGCCCGGCGCATGCGCAAAAGCGCGGAGGGTTTCCGAATCCGTTGCTAAACAATATATTTCTTGTATTATTTATCCATATAAGATATTTTTTAAAAAATAGACATATATGATTACTTAAAATATGATGAAATATATAAATGACCATAAATTCAAAATTTTTGCACAAGTCTGTTTCCGTGTGTGCGTGCGCGTCTCCACCCTCGTAGACCTTCTGCTACGGACACCCACCTTTCCAATGTTGGCATGTATGTGTTTGTGTACGAATGCAATAACTAAAACAATGAAAATCGTTCTTGTAAAATATATTTTTAAAGTAGAAATTATAAGAAAATAAAATCGGTGATGAAAAGCTAATTTTTTGAATTCTAAAGCGATTTAAGAATCGGTTTTTATACTATAATATACTCCGAAGTTATTGAGGAAAAAAATTAAAATTTTGATTAATTTTTGCTCAACATTTAAAAAAAAAACATTTCTTAGTGAGCACCTACTACCCATGAAGTAACTAATTGTCGAATTTGGTAGGTCTAGGTTCAGTGATCTGTCCTATAGAGCGTTTTGACCGATTTTTGAATTATGCTGACACTTCACGCAATTTGCAAAGATTATGCAGCCTATAAATATTTCAAATGATTAAATATCTACTAGAAACGAAATTTTGCCACTTGTTGATTCTCCAAGTTAAAAGTCAGAGAGCAGAAAAATAATAACGGCTTGTAACATTTATTACTTGATTTTGTAAAGGAAGGCAAATTGAATTTGCTTTTAAATTTATAATTTTACTAGTTGTTATGCTCAGCGTTGCTCGAGATTAAAATACTTTCATGTCTAATATTTCTGATGTAAAAACTACTTTTGTATAGAAAATTATAATACCCAAAATTCTTTTATCGTCTGAAACGATTTTTAATTAAAATGAGAATATCAACAATTTTTAAAAACCGCCAATAGCTAATTTTCTCCATAAGTTATTAGTATTTGTTGCATATAGGTTCTTCAAATTTTGTTCATAAATCTTGCGGTATAAGAGATTTTAATGGATCTTTTGGGGCAATTAATTAGATAATAATGTTTTCATTAAGAAAAAGCGTTAGAATAAATATGAATAAAAATAATAAAATTAATCTTCATCCAGAATTCTACTAATGCGATCTATCAACATTTCGTTTTTTTTTCCCCTTGTTCTTCACCAATAAAAAAAAAGTGTTACAAATTGTGAATTTTATCCGCAATTTTTGAAAAATTATTAAAATGAGGGCAACGAATTGAACAGAAATGAAACTTGTGTCATTAAAATCTTATTTCTTAAACTTTTAATATGGTGTAAGTATAGTTTTTGTGAGATAATACATATTTTCGAAAAATATCACGGAAAAATGCCAAAATATTGCTTAATTTCCAATTAATGAAGTTTCAATTAGCTTTGGGGCTTTTAAAAATTGGCAGTGATCTTCCTCGCTTCTTATATAAAATAGCTGATATATATATGATTACTTAAAATATGATAAAATATATAAATGACCATAAATTCAAAATTTTTGCACAGGTCTGTTTCCGTGTGTGCGTTCGCGTCTCTACCCTCGTAGACCTTCTGCTACTGATACCCACCTTTCCAATGTTGGCATGTATGCGTTTGTGTATGCACGCAATAACTAAAACAATGAAAAGTGTTCTTGTAAAATATATTTTTACAGTAAAAATTATAAGAAAATAAAATTGGTGATGAAAAGCTAATTTTTTGCTCAAGATCCGGCGTTGCTCAGGATTAAAATACTTATGTATAAAATATTATAATACACAAAGTCTTTTTATCGTGTGAAACGTTTTTAAATTAAAATGAGAACGTCATCGCCGAAAACTAATTCTCTCCGTAATAGTTGTTATATAAGTACTTCAAATTTTTTTCGCAAATACTGAAGTACAAGAAAGGTTTTAATGAACTTTTTGGGACGATTAATTACTTTTGATTAATAAAAACATTAAAATAAACCGAATCGAAAGTTGTTCCTGATATAAATTGTGAATTGTCTGCTTTTTAACTTTTCTTTTAGTGTTTTCCAGAATTTTGTTAATGTCTCTTGGCAACAGTTCTTCGTATGTGCATTTTTGTTTATTAACACTAAAAAGATAATGTTACAAATTGTGTATAAAATTAATTTTGAAAAATTTATTAAAATGAGATAAAAAAAATTTTACTGAATTGAAATTAGTGTCACTGAAAAGTTAAATTTTTAAAAAATATGGTGTAAGATTAGTTTTTGTTATATAACATTTTCGAAAGATATCGCGGTAAGACGCCAAAATTTTGCTAAATTTTTAATTAACTTTTGGACTTGGAAAAGTTGACAGTGACCTTTTTGAAGCCCTCATGTGCATAAAAATGTGTACAATAAACATTCAAAACCACAGCCTCCCAACTACAGATATTAAGGCTACGACGACTTACATTAATCCAATGCTTGCCTGTAAACGACATTTCTGGAGCGTGCTGTTGTCAAACATCTATTTCATCTGCTTACAAAAGCTTTACTATCTTTGCCTTTGTTGTAATTTGAGCGCTTGACTTATGTTTTCTTTTAAGCATCGTTAAAACACAACTCCGAATCTCGTAATACTCAAAGTTATATATTTTCAATTAAAATATTACTTATTTATTATTTTGTAGGAAACGCAGGTAAAGATGACAGGCGATATTTAACTGCAGCGATTTTTTAATCTAATTAAATAAGCTTTAGAATTCTTTAAGAACCAATAAAAACATTGCCAAACGATATTTGAAAAAAAATAATGGTAAAGTAATTACACCGTTGCTTAGTAACGGAATATCATTAAATTTGCTTTATTTCAAAATCGTGTGCGTGTAATCAACTATTTATTAAATTTTGAAAAATTAATAAAAATTGAAGGAAAAATGTCAGAAATATAAAATTGGTATCATTGAAAAGGTAAAATTTTGAACTTTAAGATGGTATAAAAAATATTTTTGGGGGGATAATTTGCTCCGAACTTACAGCAGAAAAACGATTTCGGTTAATTTCTAATTAACTGACTATTTAATTAACTTTCGCGCTTTGAAAAGTTGGCTGGTATCTTCCTTTTGTCCTACTTGGCTTTTAACTAACGACTCTTTTAAGCACTTATTTTCTGTGCAGATTCTTGGTTTTCGGCGCAGCTTATCCCATTCGAGGATCTTGTAACAGGGGAAGTCAAATCAACTTCCAACTTCCCCTTGTCCTAAATAATAAGTGTACAAAATTTGTTTAAAATCAGAGCAGTGATTAAGGAGGAGATGTGGAACATACTTACAAACATACAATGACATTTATTTATATTAAGATTATATTTATAATTTCGTTCCGAAGTTCTGGTCTTTTAAATAGAAAGAAAATATAATATTCGGACATTCCATATACCGTTGCATTTTCAAAGTAGTTCTATAAATATAATAGAATTATTAATTTTGCGGTAGTTCTTAAACTCTTGTAGTCTTACTTACTTGCAATCTTATATTCTTACAAGCACTGTAATTGGTATCTTTTGAAGTTTTTACAAGAAAAATGTTATAATTCCTGAAATTATACTGTCTTAAAAGTATTGCAATGAATTTTATTTTTAGAATATCGTTATTCATTCTGCAAATCTAAACGCTTCCTTTAAAAAGATCAAATTTATATTTTCGTATCTAAAATGTGAAATAATATAATTTATCCGCTTAAGGTATTTGAAAGAACTGTGTTTTCTCATTTTTAGGTTAGCATAAACTAAACATATGACATTAGTTACTTTGTAGTAAAATTATGTAGTTTTTAAAATAAAATGCTCATAATTTAAGGCACATTTTTGTAAACATTACATTCAGGTTTTATTTTTTAAAAATTCGTTTTCATGTGTTGGAATTCCGTATATGGTTATTAAATTCAGTTGGGAAATTGCCAAAATTTTAGCAAAATCTGTTTTACATCTGGTATGAAATACTGCCAAAGAGAAGAAACTTTATTTTATACAAATTTAGAACTATACTGTGAAATGCATTTTAATGTGTCTGGATGAAAATTCGCAGAAATTGCCTTTTTCTGTCTATTTCACCACTTTTTGTCAAAAGCATTATTTGTGTGCGAGCTGCAAATATTGGTATATATCGCTAAGTATATACCAGGATCCTCCATTTGCGTAAGTGCAAATGCTTGTTATGGGATTTAGCACCTTCAATAGAAAATGGAGGGTTGTTGGAAATGGGAAGAGGTGAAGAAAAAAAAATATTGCGTTTATATTTGCCACCGGTTGATACTTAAAATGATTTCTTATTCTGAAAGGTTTTTTTTTTCCCCCGTAGTCTTTCTCTCTCATTTCAATTTTATGCAACCTATCATTTCGGCACATTCTTATGAGAGAAAAGATAAGGGGGAAAAAATCGGAGATGAGAGAAAAACACGCACGCGAAAATTCTCCATTTTCTGTTCACTTAAAACTTAAGTAAACACTTAGACAAGTAAAAACACTTGGGGGAAATGCTAAGAGATCGTCGGGATTTTTTTTTTCTCTCTCCCATCCCCCCTTCCCTTCTTCTCACTTTACCCCCACCCCCTTCCGACTGCGCCCGTGCTCTTCTTCGCGGCAAAAACCAAAAAATAAAAGTAAGGGAATAGCAAGGGGAAAAAAATAATAAAAAAAAGACGGAAATAATAACGGGAGAAAAAATTGTCTCTCTTCTCTGAGCTCTTAGTTGACATTGATACGCCATTAAGATATGGCGCCCGTTAAATGTGCTTCAAATGTTCTTATGTTTCTTCTTTTTGGATTTATTTTTGATTCCATTCCCTTCCCCCCTTTTCCACTGTTTTTCCCCATCCGTCCCTTTGAGTGGATTCCGTTAGGGACTTCAAAAAAAAATGAGGGGGTGGGCGAGTAGGTTTGTGAAGGTACCAGAAATGAAATGATATATATAGATTTTTTTAAACTTCATTCTTGAGGTAATTTCTGTCTTCTTTTAATTTTATTTATTTTCTTTATGCCACTTCAAATAATTTTTCCCAGATTAATTGACAGTGAAATGTGGTTTGTTGCCTTTTTATATTTTGCCTTGTGTAATTAACCGATTAATACGCCGGTTATTAATTTGATGTTGACTTTTTAGTTGTTCGTCCTTGTATGTGTTTATGAATTTTGGGGTTTTTTTATTTGTTCGTTCATTCTATTATATTTATTTGTTATTTTTCGTCTTGTAATAGTGTAGGGTTTCTTAATTTTTTTTTCTCTCTTGTCTTAAAAACTAGAAATTAAATAACAGATTAAGTATTAATTAATGGTAAATAAAAATAAATTGAAACTGCTGTTCAGCAAATTTTAATTAAATTCTTTAAGTGAAAATTATTCACTTAATTATTTTTGCTTATAAATATTGAAGTTTTCTGGGGGGGAAAAGGCATAGTAGTTTTTAAGGCTTTTATTGTTCTACGCGACTCCCAAGTAGCGTCTCTAGCACAAAACGCAGAGGTGGTGCCAGAGGGGAGGGGCAGGCCCCACCGTCGGAGATGCTGTGCCCCCCCCCGTCGGGGAAATATTTGTACGAGGTATTCAACTGTAGCTGAGAATTGCTTTGTAGCTGGCGAAAATTTGAGACCTATTTCATTACACTACTCCCTCCGTACAGCAGGTCGTGCCTCCCTATCGGGGAGACCGTGTCCCTTGTCGGGCAAACTCTAGCGCCATTCCTGACAACGCGCTGTACGATATGGGAGGATATCAATCTATTGTGTACAATATTTGTCTGCTTACGGGACATTTATTTATATGGGGTGTGTCTCCCGGGCAGATCTGCACTTGGTCCCTGGTGTGGTTTTATCCTTTTATCTAATTTTTTATCTCTATGACCTTTTACTCCTGTTGCTCTTTTATATTTAAATTTTATTTTTACACATACATTTCTGTATAACATTGTGTCTTTTAAAACTTATTGTTGTTTGTGTTTGTTTGCTGTGCTTTGTGTGTTTTTGTGTCTTTTGTGTGTGTGGTGTGCTTTTACATATTCTGCTCTCGTATTACGGGAAAGAGTTGCTTTCTATGCATATTTTTATCAATATTGCTTTTCTCTGTCAATCCTTTATTTATATTTGTGTCCAGCACCTTCCTGTATTGGCTCCCAGGTTTTTATAGTTTTCTGTTTGTGCCACTGTTGGCTCAAAGTACTGCCATTGTTGGCAAAGTTTCTGGAGTTCATATTGTGTCCTGCACCCTTTATTTATTAATACAAGTTCTGCCGCTGTTGGCACAGTATGTACCATTTTTTTTTTTTTTTTTTAAGTCTCAATAAATCTCTAAACCTCTCCGGTGGCCTTTTTCTCTTTACACCCTTTTTTGGGTAAGTGGGGCCACCGTGAGAATTAAAAATATATATATATATTTGTCTGCTACAGGGAGTTTCAGAAACCTGAGTTAGACAAACGTGCTGTTTCTCGTACAAAATTATTCATCTCTTTTATAATTTTTTTTCTTCCAAAAAGGTGGTGATAATCGTCGTTATAAATAGTCCTTATAAATGTGTCTGTGCTTGTGATTATCGTTTAAATGAGATGTTCCTATTTGCTTAGTCTCTTCTACTGAATTTTTGTTGATGCCCACTATTAGGTTCATTAAGTTTGAATGTTAAAGTATATGTCTGCCTACACACTGTCTATAGAAATTTCGCTTACATATTTCTTAAATTTTGATTTCGCTGCTAATAACGTTAATTTTTAATCTCCTAGATATGTTTATTTTTGTATTCTGTTCAAGGACCACTAAGATGCTCGTATTTTTAAGCCGGATATTGTTAATTGGTTAGCTTTCACTTGTTCCTGCACATCACGCATGGCCTTATCCCTAATTTCAAAAAAACTTAAGGTTATTACTTGCATATTACAGAGAAATGGCTAACTGTGTTGCAAGCACACCTGATTTTTTTTTTTTTTTTGAAAAAACAAATTTACAAGCATATCGAATTGCTAATCCAATGGTATTCCTTGTATAGAATGATCAAGAAATGAATAGCCCGAAAATTTCTGAGTACTGTTTAAGCGACTCATTCCGACGAATGAATTCATCCTTTTACCTTGTTTCCATCACCACCACCAGTCATGTCATCAGTTTCATCATTTGTACCTTGATTTCTATTATTGGCAACTTCTTTTGTATCATTATTGATAAATGAAATAGCTCCCTGAGCAAGCATAAATGTTTTTCACGTTCCTTGGTATATCTAATTTTTCAACTTTGTGGCCAAAAGACTTCATCTTCCTGGACGCTTCCCTGTCGTAACCTACTAAGAAAATAGAGCAATACACCATTCCACATGGACCCTTACTTGATGGTAGACGCCGAGACCATCAACTCTTTTCTCCCAATATAGCGTGCATGTTTATCGGTCCTGTTCATTGCTGTCTTTGCAAAATCCCGTGTCCTCGTATCTATTTGCAAAACCACCTTATTCCTGTAGAAGAAAATGGGAAAAGTGATTGGAATGTCGTCCCCATTGTAACGAAACCTACCTTCCCCCTCCCCTTAAGAGGGTTTCCGGAAAATTACATCTAACAATTTCGATTCTGTATCGAAATAAATATGGTTCTCGTTGAGAATCTCGCCAGCTGAACACACGATTGAATTCCGACCAATATTTTGGATTCCATCCCTCTTCTTACGGCGGGGTGGTGAGCACTATCATCTCGTTCGATACACTGGGAATGATTTGTGCTTATATCCAAAATCAATCAACCTCAATCATTCGCCCTGTACAAAATAGAATCCCATAATAATACTACAGAAAAACTAAAAAATGTATCTCGAAGAAGATTGAATGGGGACTTTCTCCACACCGATATCGTTTGCTCTTCTAACCCATTCATTTCCGAGTTACAAATAAATCGATTCTCTAACGCCTCGTATCTGCGTCGAAGGGGATGTCTATTAGACTGCCTATAGGCCGCCTATTATGTTTTTTGAAAAATCTAATACTCGGTTTCGTCTTTTGGTGAAGGGAGCAAGAGGGGGTGAAAGAGAAACGCGATCGCCTGGTGGTGGTAGGGGGTAAATGTTTATGCCATGATGGTGATAGACGCTTGTAAGCTTCGTATAGTTTGGTAATTTATAGCTTTTGCCGCACTTTGAGAAATAACTATCTGCAATGTTTCATAGATGCGTTATTGAATTCAAACTTTAACGACTAGTTTGTGTTTAAATGTTTATTTCATTAGTAAAACAAATAAATACGAATTTTCCGATACAATCTTTTTTTATACAAAAGAGTTTTTGTCCTCTCAAAAGTCCTTCTGTTTGCATGCTTGTACTTTTTGTCTTCTAAATATACGTAACTCTTCACACCAGTCCCTGTGTGTAATGATAAATTGAGAACTTATTGGTCTCTATAACGGGTCATTATACAACCCATGAATGATTCACTAATATCTTTATCAAGCCATCCCAATTGATTGCAACGGGTAATTTCTTCAGTAACAATCGGTTCATCGACATTTGCAGCAATTAGAATTTGATATATCAACCATCAATACAATTGAATGTTTCTTTCAAACAAATGGATCTGGGAAAATTATAATTTAACTGTTTTCGTCCTACGATTTCCTGTTTTCTAAGGTTTTTACTCTTTTGTTTCAGGATTCAACACGGAAGTTATTATTACCATAAATAGTCGTTATTCGCCACCAGGGGGGTGATGAAAAGTTTCATATATGGTCAAAGAACTGAAAAATGTACTGTAATGTGTAGATTTTTTTAGAGGCAATGCATAGTATTTCGTGACATTTCTTTTTGCTTAATTTACTAGTGAAATTATACTATGATAAATAGTTTTGGGAGAATATGGCTTTGATTCTAGTTGATTATCATTAACCCTTTGCTGTCGATGCCGCTATAGTGGCGGCATTCGCAAGTCGTCGTAGAAGGCGGTGCCGCCAGCTTGGAGGCATGATGCCATTCATGATTGCCTGGCGCGCAGCACGGCGACCGAGGCTAGCGATAATGAAAGAAAATTATCCTCCCGATATCACACTTTGGAAAATTATAAAAATTAAAAATGTGTGTTTTTACTTATTGTAAGTACTATTAAACACAACAAATCAGTTTCAACAAATTATGCCTGTTTCAATATCCATATATTGAATTTAAATGCCGTGCGGAAAAGTAACTGCGAAACGCTAAATTTGCTCCGACCTGCTGGTACTCCCATCAACGAAATCTGCCGATCGCAAAGAGAAACTTAAAAGCACTAAATTTGATTATGAACTTTTATTGTCTTAAACGCATCTCATTCTGTTAATGGGAGACCAATTTGAACTACTGCTCAGCAACGGATTCCGAGACTACCTCTTTTGAACGATTTTATACCGGTAAGGGGTGTCAGGCAATGAGTCATATGAGCGCATTTCTGGAGTTCTTTGTTAGATCACGCTCAGTAAAATGTAAACATCACCCTTCCATTCTTCCCGGCCGCCCCCCCATTTTGATGAAAATAACTCCGCCTGGCGCATGCGCAAAAGCGCGGACAGTTTCCGAATCCGTTGCTAAACAATACCTTGTTTTTTCGCGGGTCGTATGCATCGATTCCAAGTGAACATTATAAGTCCGTAGTATATTTATAAATTAAGACATTTGGTCCATAGCTGTAGCAAAATCGTAATCCATTTTATATTTTATGAACATCCTATCCCTGTTGAAAAACATGGATCCGTCGTCGCTGTGATTTTAATTTGTTAAAGTGGCATTAAATTATGACATTTATCTGTAGCTGTAGCGAAGATCGTAATCCGTTTCATATTATATTGGCATCCTATCCCTCTTCAAAAACATGGATCGTTCGTCGCCGTGATTTTAATTTATTAAAGAGTATTCACCTAACGAATCGTTGTCTTTGAATGTTTTAGTGGTCACATATGCTCTCCCCTTCTTTACTCTATAAATAACTCAAACAAGGTAAGTCTCGCAATAAAAGCAAACCATCTCGTTTCAATTACCATTTGGCGCAAGTCTCAAAATAATTACGCCAAGAGCTTTCTAACTAACTATTCATACCATTATTACTAATCCCTTTCTTTTAGCAGGGCAGGGGGATACTTCGGGATTTCCAATCCAATTCCAAAAATGCAGTCCCTTTGCAAAAAAAAGAACTGTTTAATTCCGAAAAGTGGCTGTTTGTGTGACGAGCGAGGCAGTCCTCATGCAAATGTGATGAGCACTTTGGCTATTCGATTATCGTGAGTGCAGAGCTTCAGCCAATAAGGGGCGACATGAGTTCGGGCAAGGATTCAATTTTGCCCAATACTTTTTCCTCTTGGCGACCTTCTGGGTGGGTGATGAATGACGATGCCGCGTCCGGACTTAAAGAAACTCTTCACTTTTATTATGGATCCTTTTTCATCTCTCGTGAAAGAAATGATGAGAGGTCCACTTATGTGTTTTCTATCTCCACTTTATACCGGAGAAAGTAGCCAGTCGGGCTTTGACGATCTGAAAGGAGACATGCAGGCGCGTGAAGTTTAGGTGCTCCAATATTTTATTCGCATGTGTAAGCCACTGTTGTAATACGCTATGGACTACGCGAAACTTTTTTTATTACATCTTGTCTAGAGATCCAATACTGTAGATTTAGAAAGTTTTAAAACTTTTACCTAGCTAATACCATGACTTCTGACTCGCAAGAGATTCTTTTGTTTTAGCTAAGTACATTGACCAGTTGAATTAAAAACCGTCATCCGTTTTGTGATAAGTTTTGCAGCCATTAACCGGATGTTAGGTTTCAGTAATTAAAAGTTAAATAAATTCAGTGTGAATTTCTTTACTAGTTACGGAATGTGTAATTATTCAGAGTTTTTTCTCCATATAATAACTGGCCTAATTAAAATACACATTTCATTTGACATTTGTTTATTTGAATTCAGAAGCTGTTTGAAGTAACTTTCTTAAATGTGTTTAAGTTTTACCTTTTTAAAGTCTGTCTATTAACCTTTACCCATTAGAGGCCGAAGTCGACAGTAATTATTCTGGAAATTATTTGTTAGTTTTTTGGGTAAAACTCCTTTTGTGTTGACATCTGGAACAGATTTACGTCCATTCCACAATTAGAGAAAATCAATTTAATCATATGTTCTTAATTAGAGAAGTGAAGTTGATTTTTAGTTAATCATTTTTTCTATAAAGCACCTTGATTTTCTTCACCTATTTCTACCCGAAAACAAAAATGGAACTTGACGTACTGAAAACCATATCATGGGAAAAATCACACGTGGTATCGGCTACTATAGGGAAAATAAGCATCTAAAAAAATATCTTCATGGTGACACGGGACGATCTACTTGATTACACGTCCTCCCGGTTACAAACAAACAAGTGGGAGTTTGCCATTTCGTAGGAGCTGGACCTTAATTATATACTTGATTTATAGGGGATGTGACGACAGAAACTAAGGTTTCTTCGCTTGTTATCCTTGTAGTTGTATGAAAGATTGAGGAATATTTCTTAAATACTTGTTTCTTTCCATGTTGTGGATTTCCTTCCTTGTTGCTGATACTTTTTTTTAGATCCGTTTTTAAAGTTTGGAACATATTGTTCCTGACCAAACTATATTAGGTTTTGTTCAGTTTTTTTATGAGCAAACAACCCGACTCTCTTTATGTGTTCTGTATAATGACTGACAAAATTGAAAATGAAAGGAAAATATATGGTAACGTGATCTTTGAATTGAGTAGAATTCTCTCTTGTGGGCTTTGCATACGGACAGTGTCAGTCAGCCAATTATGGTTTTGGATTTTCAGTGCAATGCATTATTTTACCCCCTTGACAAATTTTCGTGAATTAGTCCGGTAAACGAAAGTCCAATATCGGGGTAGAAAAAACATTAAATAATATAGTTTTGAAAATTGTTACACATGTTCGTGAGGGGCTTATGATGAACATACTAAAAGTCCCCGGTCCTGGGGGGTGAGCTCGCGCCACCATCTTGGATTTCATCCCCCCTTTTTTTTAGTTTTTCCTAAATATCTCTAAAGCTATTCAATTTTCTAAATGCACGTGATTGAACAAATTAAAGAGCTTAAAATTCCCTACAAATATATACTTTTATTTTTCTTCCAGCTTTAATAGCCTTGGAGATAATACATCTCAAGAGTTGCGCCATCTTGGATTCTCTCCCCCTTTTTTCAGTTTTTCTTGAATATCTCGAAAACTATTCAAATTACATGTGATTTAACAAATTAAAGAGCGTACCGTTCCCTGCAAATGGATGCTTTGATTTTTCTTCAAGCTTTAAAGGTTTTTGAGATAATTGGTCTCGAAGTGGATGAATTTGTAAAAAATCTTAGTTGATAGTCCAGTCAACGAAGGGTTTGAAAAAAAAAAAACATTAAATCGTATAGTTTTGAAAACTGGTACACTTGTTCGTGAGGGGCTTCTGATGAACATACTAAAAGTCCCCTATCCTGGGGGAGAGAGCTCGCTCCACCATCTTGGATTTCATCCCCCTTTTTTAGTTTTTCCTGAATATCTCGGAAAGTATTCAATTTTCAAATTACGATTTATTTAACAAATTAAAGAGCGTAGAATTCCCTACAAATTCCTGCCTTTGTTTTTCTTCCAGCTTTAATAGTTTCCGAGATAACGGGTCTCAAAGTTTATAGCCATCTTGGATTTCATCCCCATTTTTTAATTTTCCTTGAATATTTCGAAATCTATTTATTTTTCTAATTTTATGTAATCAGCAAATTAAAGATCGTAAAATTCCCTACAAACATGCTTTTATTTTCGTTTTAGCTTTAATAGTTTCTAAGATAATGTCTCAAAAATTTGCCGCCATCTTGAATTTTATACCCTCCCCCCTTTTTAGTTTTTCTTGAATATCTCGGAAACTATTAAAGCTTAAAAAAATAGTAAAAGCATGCATTTGTGGAGAATTTTACGATCATTAATTTGTTGTATCACATGTAATACGAAAATCAAATAGTTTTCGAGATATCGATGGAAAACTAAAAAAGGGGGACAAAATACAAGATGGCAACATTTGAGACCCATTTTCTCAGAAAATATCAAAGCTAAAGCAAAAAAATAAAAGCATGCGTTTGTAGGGAATTTTACTCTTTAATTTGCTGATTACATACAATCTAAAAATTGAATAGATTTCTAAATATTCGAGAGAAACTAAAAGGGGATGAAATCCAAGATGGCGATAAACTTTCAGACTCATTATCTCGAAAGCTATTAAAGCTGGAAGAAAAATAAAAGTATGTGTTTGTAGGGAATTTTACGCTCTTTAATTTGTTATACCACACGTAATTTGAAAATTGATTAGTTTACAAGATATTCAAGAGAAATTAAAAAACAGGGGATGAAATCCAAGATGGTGGCGCGAGCTTACCCCCAGGACCGGGGACTTTCAGTATGTTCATCATAAGCCCCTCACAAGCATGTGTACTAATTTTCAAAACTATATTATTTTTTGTTTTTTCGAAACCCTTCGTTTACTGGACTAAATCAGATTCGTACATCGAATGAATTATCGTGCATTAAAAAATCTAACTAAATCTTTCTTAAGCATTAATAAAAAAAAGAAAAATTTAACTGTTGATTTTTGCCATATTGCACAGGCGATTGCATATATCCTTGCAGATTTCTTAGTTTTCGCAAAATTGAAAAAAAAAAAGTTAGTTTTAGTTAAATGAAAAGATTTGTGTGATATACAAACGAAACATTGATTTATGAAACAAGTAGACTGGTTAACATTACAAAACTCTATCTGCATATTTAAAAATCTGAAATTCATGGCTATAAAATAGGAATTCGCAAAAACTGTCGGCGTGCGCCTTTGTCTGTTTTTCAATATCAGTTACCAAAAATAGTCGAAGAACCATCTTTACTTATGACATTTTATCAAATTAATTATATTTTTTATGAAAAAAATATAATTAATTTGATAAAATGTCGTAAGATGGTTCTTCTCGACTATTTATATAATTAATGCTTTATTTTCTTGTTTTTCTCCTCTGCTTTAAATATATACTTGGTGCCGGTAGAAAATTTAGCTGAAAATAGAAGAGTAGCCAAAGTTTTATCTACCTGAAAAGGGTTTGTACGTGGAAAGAATTCCAAGAGCCTTATTGTGAAGCATAGGAGGGAGGAGGAAAAAAATCCTATGAAAAGCCAAATGATCAGATTGACTCTTCTTCACAAACAAAAATCGGTCAGTGCGAGGTAAAAAATATCAGGGATAGGATCCTCCTCCGCAAACAAACCCGGAACATTAAAAGCAGAGACAAGCATGTCGGCTACACCGAACAGGACGAATGGGGCAATACCCCCAAGTGTCGGGAATGATAGAAGCGAAAATGACAGACACGTTTGAAGTGGGCCCGGAAGGGATACATCTACTAAAAGGATGCTTTCATTCAATTAGTTCACACCCTGCGTTTAAGTGACAACCTCCGTCGGGGTTAGGTGTGGAGGGGGAGAAAGCCATAAGGTGATTGGGTATTGCGAGAATGGAAAATCTAATGCACACGGAATGGATGGTGGCGTAGCTTTTGGAAAGAATGGAGAGTTCAGTTGGTGGTGGTTGAAGCAGTTAGGTATTTGTCCTTTGAAATTTTGGATTAGGAATTGTGGTACACATTAAGTTTATTTCATGCAATATCTACAATTTAACAGAACTAATGAGAGATACTTCTGTTTCATTCATGTATTTTGTTGAATTCGGTATGAAAAGCTGTTGGAAGCTGCATAAAATTAATATTGCCTTTTTATTAATATTGCCTTTTAGTATCTTTTGAAAATTGCTGGGTTCGGCTGAACAATTTTTTTTTTCTAGACTGTAGCAGTTGCTTTGAATAGGTATCTAACAAATGACCCGAAAAATTTGGATTTCACAAAATTTTTTATTAAAAAAAATACCGAAAACTCCTTTCAAAATTTTTATCCTGTGTTTCTGAATTATTTAATATGGTTTCAGCGATTATCTTTTTAGAAAAGTAAAAATTTGAGTAAGATGTTTTATAAAATCTTTTAAGATAATTTAATATTCACTCATGATAGGCAGCAATCAATCTTCGGCTGATAGCTATTGAACTAATAATAATTGTTTTGCTGCTCTTCTTTTTCAAAATCGAGCATATGCTAAATTAAGTCATCAGCTTATCCTTTTGTAAAACCGCACCTATGCGTTTTTTATTATGTTACTTATATTTGTTCTCATCTTGTCGAAAGGTTTATGTAATTAGAAGAAAAAATCAAGTTCTCCAAAATCGTGTATGCAGTTAGTACTCAATTAAATAGCGGTATTTAAAACGATATCAAGGATGAAAATTAATTAAATTTGTTCATAAAAAATAGCATTTGAATTATCTTTCTACGTGTTTTAACTGCTGGGGTACTGGTATCATATGCAAGTTCTTATGTCAAAAAGGAACTCACTATTCAATTTCAACACATAACTCCCTATGAAACAATCGTTTACACACACACAACATCTTTTTAACATGTTTTTTGCGCTCTCTGGTCTGCTGTATAGTAATCTGTTTTATAGAACCATTTCTTTGGAGAAAAAATGTCTAGAAACAAATTCCAAATGTGCGAATTGTAAATGAACTGTCTATTCTGTAAATGTGTTTTCACTGCTGAGTTACTTTCACTGTACGGAAGCTAGAAATACAAAAAGCAATGAAAGTACTGGATTTCAGTATTTTTCTTCCTTGTAAAGAATATAATTTTTCAAACTCTAAACTTCATTCCTTATCAATATTTCGTTTTAAAAAGAAAATTGATAGAAAATTATATCGAGGCTTTAAACTTTGCCATTACGTCTTCAAAAACTAGTAAATGTCGTTGCTCTATGTGTATTTTGAAATGAAGCATCGTGCTCAGTTTTTAGAACTTCTCTGCTTGAATTATATATATACTATTTTCATTACTACTTTTAGAGATCAAGGTTTTTTTTGGGGTTATGCATTCTCGATTCCACCGAATTCCCAAAATACACATTTTTGTCTTTCAGCAAGAAAATATAAATAAATAACAAGATTTCGTATATGTAGACTCTCCGGATGTTTTCAGTTCCCGCTTTATCCCAAAATTACATTTTATTTTAAAATTATTTAGTATTAAAAGTGAAACTTGTTTATTAATCTAAAAAATATTCAAAGCTATACTGTATTTTGTAAATTACATATGTAAATGAGAGAACATTGTTTTGACTTAGCAAATTTAATCTCAGTCGAATCCATTGTCCGCACCGATACCTTTTGCAACGACCCAGCTTTTTTTTTCTTCACGCTCTTTGTCCAACAAAACAAGCTAAATTTTTCCATCGATTAACGTCCCGTTTATTTTTTCATTTCCTCCCTCAATGGTCAGAATTAACATCTAAAAGTCAAAGTTTTTGCGCGAAATTTGCGCACTACATCAACGCTGTTGGCGTCTATGCATTTTTATTAACTTCAAATCCGATTTCGATGCATTTAAATGACGTAATACATTTTTAATGCGTCGACATTTTTATGCATTAAGGAAAAGGGAAAAATCTTTCTTTTTAGCGTCGCGATTGTGCGTTGTGTTGAGAAAACCTTCTTTTCTCTTCTTTTTGCGGGGCCCTTTTAACTCTTCGGCAGTGGTGAAAAGCCACTCTAAAGAACAGGCTATGTCACTCCGCCGTAGCCCTTGCGCAGTTGTTTTAATGTTAAGGACATTTACCAGAAAATCCATTAGGGCCACGTTATGGCTTTCTAAAAAGTTAAGTGCATTTCTTACATTTTATTCTGCGAGCTTTAAGGGAGGACAGAAAAAATAAAGCATCGTTAATTGTATAATAGGGACTTCGATCATTAATGGGTTATTTTATTTGTTTATTATTATTTTTTCTCTCTTCTTGCTCAGAACTACGGCGTAGCAAAAAGTTTTTGGAATTAAGTATGACAGTTTTACATTAAGATAGTAACTTTTTTTTATGTGTTTCCAAATTGCGATGCATATATGTATTTTTTTTTCTTCACCGTGTCAGTCGGAAATGCTCTGTTAATTGCAATTAACATGATTGAAGGCAAATTGGTTTGTACGCGCACTTCTTCTCTTCCATCATTATTTTTGCCATTATTTAGCCTCGGCTAAAAATAGCTTTCAATCATAATTATCTAGCTTTAAGACTAAAGTAATGACATTGAATATTTATGGTTTATGTGCGGAGAAAAACAAAGACTCCTTTCTTCAGAGTTGGGTGTGAAGATGTGTTTTATACCTGTTATTGTGTTCGCTTCTTTTCATGTTATGCTTTTGAATTGGTACGACATTTTACATGCTGTAATTAAGTTTTATCGCTAGAAAGGGAAATATCGATGTAGGAAGTTTTTCTTTATGTAATAATTTAACAAAAGGACTGGTTGAAATTTCCACATTTCACATTCTGACAGCTTGTAGATAATCCAGTATATTATTGTATTTGTTTTGAGACGCGAAATGTAAGTTGAAGTTTTGTTCCGTTCTTAGAAACTAAATAATAATAAAAAAACTGGTGGCCAGCAGGGCTTTTTAAAAGTGGTTCTGAAAAACTTAAACCTCTTCCCCCTTGTAGAGTCAGTAAAACTGGTTTCTAAATTTCATTTTACAGTTTAAATCATGTGATCTATTTATTATTACCTTTATTTATCAAAATTCTTCGCAGAATTACCTTAAACTATAGTCATTGACAACTCGAGTTTGGCATTGATGACGGTAAATATGCGGTGTATCTTTAGGTGCGGTTCAATAGCCATAAACTTCGTCCTAATATATTTTTGAAAGCCCAGTAATCGGTATTCTGTGCAGTGAAACTCCTTATAAAACGAAAGATGTTGATTCCATGGAGCTCTTTCTCCATCCTGAAGATTTATAGAAACACACATTGCGTAAGCAGATAAAAATCTTGCTTCATGAATTTGGTTTGCTCGTGTAATTAAATTAACCCTTTCAGTCCCAGTGATGCCATTTGAAATCATCATTTTCATTATTTTTTTGTTCGGCATCTAAATCGGTCTCTGATGCCAAATGAACCTCATTAAATTTTTCGCATTTTCCTCTTTTCAAATATATTTTTTATTCTCTCCAATAAATGGCTGCACTATCGATTTTATCTATTCAAAAATTTCCTTTTTGAACTTCACTTCATTCAGCGAAAAGACTCGAAATAAAAATTAATTTTAACATAATTTAAATGAAATTACATGTACATTTTCATTCTTATTATTTTTAAATATATTAAAATATTTTATTTCAGATGAATAATTCTACGCTTGCGACTGAAAGGGTTAAAGAACTGAATTTTAGATAACCTTTTCTTTATTATTTTTTAAAAAGAAATTTTGTAATCACATCCATATCAACTGAATATTCGCAGAAAATATTCAGTGAGTGACTTGCTTGAATAATAATCGATTTATTTTATTGTAGAAAATATTTAAAAATAACATTTGTGAATAATCTTATAGCTGAACTATTTCATCTCCACTTTCGTGAATGAAATTATTGAACTAGTGTCGGAAATTGTTGAAGAAAAGATGAAGCTTAAGAGCATGTTTTCCTTAATGGAATTTAAATCAAGTTTAAGAAGGATAATGGCCTTTTAAAGTAATATCTGTCCACAGCCTATATGATAGTATCATGAGTAAATTCATTTAAACTATGCTTCAAATTTCAATTAAATTTTAACCGATTCGATTATTATTGTAATTGAATTCCTTTTTGTTTTTAAAGCTTCAGCTTTTTCTAATATTAGAAATACTAATATTTGAGTTGCACTTGTGTAATCGTTATTATTAGAAAATCATATCGTATATTCTCTTAACTGAAATTTAGCAATTTTAGCGCAGGTGAAATCAATGGAAAATATTTTCTAAACTCTATCAAAATCTTTATGTTATAAAATTCTTCGATAAATACATTCTTAAGAAATTAATCTGCGGTTGCAAATCTCAACATCATGATTAAAAATTCCATCGGGTGCACACAATTTAATAAAATTGGAAGCCGGAAGATTTATGAATCTTTCATTATTTTTTCTTCCTGGTACGCGACTTTCAGGCTCAATCCTTTTAACTTGCCATCAGGATTCTTTGCTGTTGTAATGGATAACTCCTTCCATTGAATTTCGTGCTCCTCTACTGAAAGCGGCTCTACAGCAAAATCGCCAAATCTTGTTATTGTAAACCCATTTCTGTCTCGACTTTTTTTTATATATTTATCTTGCCTTTTCTTCTTTTTTCGTACAACATCCAGTGTTCGTGGCAACTTTCCAAAGCTTGCTCCGAAATTCCTATCGTCTAACTGGTTTTAAAGTAGCTTTTGCTTGAATCTCATTGGATCCGTTACAGTTTTTGGTGTATTTTTTTTTAATAATTCCTTCTTGCCCTTTTTTCTTTAAAACTAATGGATAGTGAAATGAAAAGTGCGTTGTTATATTGTATGCCTGTGTGTATATATGCATTTTTAAGCGACCCCTCGAGTTTTACACTGATTGTGCAGCTTAGAAAAATGCAGTGTCAAGGATTTTTCATAACCTTAATTTCATTTTTTTTTTTCATACTTCTGTTTTATTCCGGGTTTTCATCAGTCTAAAGTGATAAATAGGACGAAAATTAATTGTAGCCTCGTAATTTATACCGCTTTTGTAGTGGTGTAGCAACTTGCCTCCCCTTATCTTTTCCCCTTTCCCTCTCCGTAGTTGTTAAATTATTATCAGCTTTTAAAAGTTGCGACGCTATTTATAAAAGAAGAATTGTAAAAAATGCTCTTGAAGAGGCACGAAGCACTAAAAAAAGTGTCTAATTATTTAGGTTTTTTGCGGTGGTGGTAAGAGTGTGGCTGGATATTCTGGAATTGGAAAATTTATTACATGTATTTCTATCGGTGCTCTGCATGCGTAAATTAATTTCATTGTCAGCGTAATTTGATCTGTTATGCCTGTAGAAAAATTGTTGCATTTAATCTAATTTTCTTTTAAGGTTTCGGGTTTTTTTTCCCCCTCCACAATAATGCATCTCATTTTTCCATAATGGAAAAAATTAATAGTTGCCTCTTTTATATTTAGTATTTTCGGGTTGTGTTATAAACATTTTGTTTTATCATTTTATTCGTAATAGGACCTCTTCACGTTTCATTCACGTCATTCAGAATTCATATGCCTTGAACAAATTTAAGACTGATATGCACGGTAGATGGTTCTGTTTTAATTAATAATTATCAAATCGCATTTAAAAAGTGATTTTCTTTAATGCAGAGTGTATTATCAACTCCAATATGTGATCTCTGGTCATAACTAGCGAACTGTTAATCAACGTTTTTTGGAAAATCCCATACTTATTTAATTCACACACACGCAAATTATTGCTTAAGTTTGTAAGATTTAAGCATTAAAATAAACAACAATCAGAATAGTATCAAAGTATCATAAGTTGAAATTATTATATTGGTTTAAAATAAAAGAGTGAAATCTAATTATTTGTAATTCTTAAATCAGTTAATATCTGTGAACTCTCGTTTCATTTAAACTGTACAGTTTCCGCCAGCGAATTTGATATGTTTATTAAGTGAATTTACATTAGATGTGATGTTTCGCACATTTCTGTGAGTCATTAAAAACTAGGAATACTTGATACTGATAATTTCATTTTTCATTCATAGTTTCTATTTTCCGATCTCCACGCGATTTTATTTTTAACGAAACACGCCTCTCAGTTTATTGGCATCACTCTACTACCCCATTTGGTACAGTAGCGACTTGCTGTACTTCGAAAGAGAGAGGAGGGGGGCCTTCAAATTAGACCGATTCGGTACAATATTTCCGTTCTGCATTGCCAGCCTTTACATTATCTGCTTCCGTTTTGCGTAAAAATGCAAATTATACTTTTTCACTACGCGTGACTAATTGCCATGAATTCGCACATGTGTGGCTACCGTGAAGCACCCCTGGGGTCTCCCTCCCCCTTTCCTCCTCTTTGACCCCTCAGACGATTCGCATCTGCTCGTTTTTAGGAGAGGGATATCTCATGTATATATTCATGTTCTACCTCTCAGTGTGTGCTTTTGTGGTCTTTATTTCTTTCCGTCATTGTAGCTCACCTTTCAAAGTGTGTTCCGGCGTGTTGTTGTTGGACTTCGGACAATAATGGGTTGTCATATTGGATATTTATTGGTTGTGACATTAATAAGGATGTCATTAGATTAGAAATGTTGTTGCTTTTAAGTATTGTTTTGAAATAATAGGTTGTAATAAAAGGAAAATACGAAAGAATATGAAAATTATGTTTTCTCACGATTCGTAAATGAAAAAGATCCTTTTGGTTGGGGCTTAATTCAACTGGTTCCTGGATGAATAATTATGAGAGAGGGATGTTCGCTTTTTTTCCAACATAAAATTTTGTTTAGAGGAAATTGTTACTTTGCTTTCGTTTTACATCACAGAAAATGTTATCAGGGCATCTGCTAATAATGGAAAAGTATTTTTAAAAGCAGAATTAAGTGCAAATATTTATTATTATATTGGTGTTCTTCCATTAAAAGCAGATTTTGCAGAGGGAATCTAATTTTGGGCAATGAAGCGTTTTTGAGAATTGTTTTCTCTAATAATACAAAGATATAAATACTAATTAAGGGAATTTTTAATTGTGAAAGAGTTAAAAATACAAAATAATAACAAACAACGATAAGAAGTAAGAATCCGGTGGGTGACTTCATCAGAGGCCATTCATCCATGCAGATTCAAAACTAGAATAGGTTTTCTGTAGAGGAAAAAGACTTTAAGGGCTGAATTTAATATTAATTTCCTCTAAGGCCTGAACCTATTCCGGAATATATTGGAAAGAAAAACATTTATCCACAAACAAGAAATTAAAAATAGTCTTTTAAACAAAGTATGAAAAGGAGGACTTTTGAATCTGCATGGATAAATGACCTCTGATGAAGTCATCCACCGGATTCTTACTTCTTATCGTTGTTTGTTATTATTTTATATTTTTAACTCTTTCACAATTAAAAATTCTCTTTATTAGTATTTATATCTTTGTACTTCGCAATATTTTCCTGGGTGATGCTGCACTTGCGCACACCAATTAAATTGTTTCTATTAATTTTTTGTCTTTTTAGATATGCAATCCTTTCTGTAATAATATTGCTTAGTTACGGTCTCCAAGGGTGCTGATCCTTTTATTTCCAAGCGTGATTTTGATTAGTTTTATTATTTTCATATATATTTTGTAAATGCTGTGCCTGAATTCGTGCTTGCATACAATTGTCAATTATTTCGTTTGCGATAGATTTTGATTTTATACCGCTCGAGCCGTTTCTAGTAGTACTGTGCAGAGTTTAGAATGAATGCTAATTTTTGAATCGCTGTGCATGCATTCTTTAGATGTTCGGATTTCTTTCTGGATTTGTACCATTTTCAGTCGTCATTAATTTGCGTCTAATATTTAACAGAGTCAAGCATATAGAATGTCACCTTAAATATTTCTCTCTTCTATGAAGATCATATTGATGTTAATTTTAAATAAAAGTTTTATAATAAACCCTGTTGGGTATGCACTTATTGGAGAACTGTTAATTTCAATCTGAACTGCAGTCAAAATTATAAATTGGGTAACACTCGGCTGAAGTGGTTTTGAATTTTCCATGAGCTGGAACACACTGAAATTTTTCTCAGACAGGCTGCATTGTATAAACCCAGTGAAGGTCATAGCATCAATCTTCCAGAATGCCTTAGCTGGTGCGAAATTTGTGTCTGCACACTGGAAACGCATGTCCCCTCGGTTCCAATATCCGACAGAATCTCCTCTCTTTGGTTAGTTTACCAAATCGTCTTGCCATTGCGTATCTGTCCATCAGCACACTTTTCTCTACATCAAATTTTCGGCTGCGTGTGTTTGTTCTTTCTCCCTCCCTTGCACACCATCCCTCTCCTTCTGCCAATTATCGTTTGGTGCGTCGAGTCGCACACCCAATGATGAAGATCGCAACCTGCATCCAAGGAACTCGAGATGAAAGTCGGCGCCACACATTGAACGGAAGGGAAAAGTTTCATCAGACGATCTTCCAATCTCGATGCACCCCTTCCCCACCCCCTGCTACCCTCCCACTTGTCACACAATGGGAGCGGAGCAATATTTGCCCGTGGACAGGGAAACTAATATGTAAAGCCATCAACTTCAATAAGAAACAGCTGTTACACCTAGGAGGCGAAGCTCCCTGCTTATTGGTTGCATTCCTTCTCTGCTGCACCCCTCCCCCCTTTCCTTTTCTTCACCCCTCCGAAGTCTTTTCCCCTTTTTGCTCATAACGTTCGCGAGCGCCAAGATTGGTTTCGGGGGCCCCCGGTTTGGCGAGTTATCCGTAGTGGGGGCGTGGGCCAATATAAACTGCATTCTTTAGCCTATGAAAAGAATGCTTTTGCCAACCACCCTCATCTTTGAATATTAAATTCCTAGCCCCCCCTTACCCTTTTTCATTGCTTTTCCGCCGATTTTTTAATATATTAAGTCAATTCTTTTATAAGATGAAAAAATATTTTTGAGAATCGAATTTTAAAATAAAATTGCTGTTTTATCGCTTGTATTCGTTTATGCTTTCAATTCTGATCCAATAATGGTACTGCATATGACCATTCTTTTTCTTGGTTGATCTATTGCATGTATCCTACGGACTATTAACTCATTTTATAAAGGACGGCGTATTTGTGGCTGCAGTTTTATTTTATTATTTTTCTTAATTTAATTTAATAATGATTATTCTTTCCGTCACCCTCTCCATAAGAAGTGGTGAAAAGAGTTTTTAGTTTTATGGGATGCGAATTTAGATAACCTTTGCTGTGTTGGTTTATAAAATATTATCCAGAGTGCACTGAAATTTAAAATTGTTTTTAGTGCCGAAGAGGTCAGATTGAAGCTTTATAGTATCAAAACTTTTTTTATGGCCTTTATATATTCATAATCATAACTGTCGAAAAGCGATTGGAAACCGCATCTATCCAGCAAAATATTTCTTGACAAGTTTTCTTTGTAATACTCATACCTGTCATGATAATTTTAGTTATGCTTCCTGATGCTTTTATCCCATCAGATTTACTTGTTAAAAAAGGAAAAATAACCGTTTCTCAAAATCTTAAAAAACCGAAAACATTATAATGAAAAGGATTAAATTATTTATCTACTGTCTGAGGCATTTTAAATTGCTCATTTCCGTCGAGTTCTAAAATATTCCCATGATTGTTGTCTGCATATTTTTTAAAAGTATTTTTAATTTCTGAACAGAATATTTTGATGATTCCTGAAGGATATTTTTTAATCTTTTATTTCATTATAATTGATTTCCGTTGTTAAACATTAAGATATGTAAAATTTTATGGTAATAAAGTGTAGCAATTGCTTGGATATCATATACATCTATTTGCATAAAAAATTAGGAGGAAATTGAGTTTTCTGTTCTTTGTACAACCGTAACGTAAAGCCTGTTGGATGTTTTTAAAATTAACATGATTGGAAATATTAGATTTCAGAAAATGATAGGATAGGATGATTTCGGTAGAATAGGATTTAAACTAAAAATAATACAAACCTTGTATTAAGAGTATTGATAATTACATCATAAATAAACGAGGATGTATTTTCTCTCTAAGTGCATTATAATAAAACTGATGATACCGTTTTGAATTTATGTTATCTTATTTTTGAAACAAGTTTCAAGACTTCAATCAGCAAAATAAAACTTGACTTTTAATCAAATTGCTACAAAAATATATGAAAAAAAAATCTAAACTTGAAAAAAGGTATTCGAAAGAACATGAATAAAAGGTTTTCTAAAATCTTCATCCCAATTCTTTTTTTATATAATAAATATTTTATAAATTATTATTCTTATAATGAGATTTTCCCCTTCTTATATTTATTTTATTATTCATTATTTTGTTCTCAAACCTGTAAATAATACTTCTTTAAAAATTTTAATTCTGAAATTTTTAAGGAAGGTTTTAAAGTTGCCTTCATATGAATATTTTGATAAACAGTTTCAATGACTTAAATAATAAAAAGCAGTAATAGAATGGGATTTAATTCGTAGTTTCAGTAAATTATTTTATAAAGTGTCAGATATATTTGAAAATTTTTATGAATTAGTAATTGAAACAAGGTACTAAATTATTCATCTTTAGCATTCATGACATGCAACCATTTTCTAAAACATTAAGTAAAATCGTGACCGTGATTTTTAAACGATTATTTACAAGATTTGCCACAAAACCGAATTTTGCTCTGGTATTTTGAAGATTGATCGTGTTTTTTGAACTTCAAAATTAGAAAGCTAGTTACTAAAAATATCAGCTTTCGAACCCCTAGAAATTAATTACTGGTTATTTTCAATTTAGCAGAGGCAGAATACATTTTAATGTAATCTATATTTTTTAAAATTTTAGCGGTAGACTATTTTACATTAACTGATCTACTGAATCCAGTAATAAATCATATTTAGTTCGAATTTCAACTGTAACCAGATGGAAATCGCATGCTTTCACAATTTTTGAAGTATGAGCATGGGGGGGACGAAAAAACGATTCCCCCCCCCCAGTTTACGAAGTGTTTCAACTGTTTTCGTCGAGTTGAATATGCAATCCTGTGTCTTTACATGGGAATTGGAACGAAAATATTTAATCAATTGCATAGCCTCATTGCCAACAATTTATGAAGTTCTTTTTGATTAAATCCTGTAAAAAAATCGAGCCTCGTAGTTTAAAAAAAAACATTCATTAAAAGGATTGTCCCTATATTTTGTCGTGATATTCTTTGAAATATTTTTTGAAATTACAATTAAACTCCGAAAATCAATATTAAATATTTTTTTAAAAAAAACTACTTTATTGCCATTCGAATTTTCGAGTTCTAGAGTTGCAGTTTTAACAACTTATTTTGTTTGAAAACTAGGCAATTATTTTTGCTACAAAAAGTTCCACATTTTAAATAAGCATTAATATAAATTGTTGAATCTAGCTTATATATACTTTTTAAATAGTATTTCGAAGTATGAATCACGCTTCTCGTTGATCAGACAGTTTTGCGTTTTGTTGTTGCTTGTTTTTATCTATTGACCATGTGTTTGAATCTATTGTTAAACATAATAAATATCTTATATAGTTAATTTTCGATTCTGCTGTAATAGTTTGAACAGGGTTGCTGCTTTTTCTGACCTCAATAGTTTTTATAGGAGAAGGTATTATCGCCATCAAATTCTAGTTTATCAACAGTTTTAATTTAAACTGTCCGCATGGATTCTAAACCAACTCGAATCAACGCTACACGCAGAGTTAAGTCTTTTTAGATGCCTTATGTCTCCCTACAAGATAGGGCAGAATGATTTTAATATAATCAGGGCCAAATTACGGCCCATACGGCCAACCTAGGCCATGGCCTAGGGCGCAACAATCGGTGAGCGCAAATATAAAAGAAATTACAATAAAATATTTACAAATTTCAGTATTATTTTGAAAAGACCATATAAAATACTGTTTTTCAAGCACATACATACACATTAAATAAACTAGCGGCATATTTACAGTGCCTAATCTATAGTGGCGGTGAATGCACAACGGGGAATTAAGAATTAAGGCACTGAATTAAGTGCTTTGGCCCTAGAGCGTAGAAATGTTTAAATCCGGCCCTGAAAGTAATACGTACAAAATATAAGTAAAATAAGCAAGCTTTTATTCTGCTTGAATTATGAAAGTTTTTAATTCATGTTGAGTGGCGATTCTTCTTCTTTTTCCCTCTAAATGATTTAAGTAAACAATATCTATTAGTCGTTATATAAAAAGCACAATTTAATTATAAAATTGATACTTTGGTTGCAACTTTTTAATGAAATCCGGACTTTTCCTATTATGCAATTTTTAACATTATAGAATTTGTTAAATGAAGGCGCGATGTAACCATTCTTCCATTGCTTCACCCAAGATTCTCTCGAGAGAAAAGGACAGCGACGGCTTTATTGGTGGTGTCGCGTGGTTTCGCCAAGCCTTGGCGCGATTTCGGCAACCCCGCCATGCCGCCGATATTAATACGCGGGGCCAGAAGAAGGCTCTCTGACTGCTTACCTATGCAGAATTGCAATTTCCTTTTCTAATTACTCGCACCCTCTGTATTGGTAATCCCGGGCGCGCATACACTCCTTTATTATTAGCTTTCAATTTGTCGCGAGCGGGGAAAAAGGCGTCAGACCGCTATTACGTCCGTAGAGGGCGCTGCATTGTCCGTTGGCGCTCTTTAATTTAGCCGCCTCCCATGATTGAAAGCGGCCCGGGGACCGAAGACTAAGTGATTTTTCTCTGCGGCCCCCCAAAAATACCAATACGGCGACGGACAGTTACTCGAAATTGGTTTCACTCGCAGAAGCCTCGCACTCTAAGCGATTTTTAATTGGTAGTGCTTAGTTGGGGGAAATGGACGGTTCTGGAACACGTGGTGGCTGTTGCGTAATCAAATATCGTGGTCTTAATCTTTCATTTCCATGTATACGCGATATTGAAATTTGAAAAGTGCGAAAGATTTGTTAGTAGCAAAGCATTCATATCTGTTAACGTTTTGTTTGACGAGACCCTCTTAAATTATGGGTTCCGACCCCATTTGGGGTCGGGAAAACATTGGCATCGAGTTTTTTTCTCAGTTTGTTCGTGCTAAGTAAGGAAATACAATGCAAAAAGTCATTTTGATTTATTACGTTTTAGTAAATATTAGAAATATACATATTTCTCTAAGTTTTTGTTGTGTGAATTAATCATTGATAAACATCTTCATTTTCTTATTTGGCTTTCCTACTTACATGTGCAATTAATTTTTCTTTCATAAGTGATGTGGCAATATGTTAATTAATTAGTTCAAAAATTTATGGAAGTAATGAAGCGAAAAAGCTACAGGTTTTTAAGAAAAATATTTGCTTTATTTAAAGTTCATAATTTTAATTTTTGCTAAAATTGTACACGATTATTTGCACATCACAGGAGACATACAATAAATGTTAGTGAGATATACATTTTAAATATATGTTAAATTATGTCATTTGAAAAATTGCGGTATTCCAAAAATTCGTAGTACCGGCTTTAGTTTTAGGTATCTATTTTTTTTCAACTAAAATTTTATTTAATTTTAAGTAGCCACAGGAGCACGAAGTTTCTTCCTTTTTGGACAGATATTAAGAAGACTGTAGTCAATGACTGGTCATTACGCCTAGTTAAATCGTTTTGAATAATGTATTTATGTATTGAAAACTATTTGATATGTTTCAAGGGAATTTTTATTTCAACACTAATAATCGATAATCTGTGTATTTATCTTTGAAATGAGTTATTTAATTTCACGAAACTTTTTCTATACCCCTAGGGCGCGTCTGACGTCATTCAGTAGTAATTCGACCGTCTACAATATTTAGCATTTTCTCATTTTCGAACTCTTACTCACTATAGTATTGCTTCTCTGTCGAAACTGTATCAGTGTAGTAAAGTACATTTTACAGCATCAATTTTCACATCGTTTATTGAGCTTCATTTCGTGATTAGTTATGTTGCCATCTACAAATTTTTGCGTAATTGAATGATGTTTTGATAAATTCTTTCACGGCATAAGGAAGGAAAAGTTTCCAGTTATCATTTAACTTGTAAATTGATTTGAAATTTGAATTAAAAATTGAAGCTATTCTAGATTATGATTTGCAAATCATCTTTAATATAAATAATACTTACAGGAAAACAAAATGTACGTTTATTCAGTCAGTGAAAACAATCACCCCTAAATGTTTTTAGCGTTTTTTTAAACTTAAAATACGAATACAGATTACTTAGAATGCTAAATTCTTTCAATTTGTTTGTCACTCACTGACTCATTTATTGATAAAGTAATAAGTGGAATAATTCCTGTGATGTCTAGATAACCGTATACAATTTTAACAAGAAGAAAAACAAAAGTTAAATTTTATTTTCGAAGAAAATTTCCTGGGGTCGAGAGGTTTATCTCGAGGCTTCTTAAACTGTGGGAGATAGCGTAGAAAAATATTGGACAAGCCAAAGCTTTCATAACACCGCCTGTTTAATGTTTGTAAACAAAATAATTAAGAAAATTATTTAAAACCTTTGATTAAAATTTACTAAACCATTTGGTGCTCTATTTCTTTTTACTTAAAAACATTTATGAATGAGATATAATTATTTGCCTATTTCGAGGTCGTGTCAAACCCTTTCGAACAAAAATTTTGTCACTTCGTCTATATAAAAAGGTGTGAGATGCTGTAGTTTAATTGACGCACTGAACTGTGAAATCTTCAAAATTCCTATTGCTGTATGAGGTCGTTACAAGTGCCTATTAGTATGAATGGCATTCTTATGTTTGTACTATGTCAGACCTTTGTATTCTCATTTTCAAAAATTGAAAAATTAAAATTGTATTGAGTTTGAAATTTTATAAATTTCATTTTTCATTCTAAAATTATTATTTTTAAGTTGTTGTTCAAAAAATCATTTAACTTCTGTGCTGTGTTTTTTATCATATTGTATTTTTAATTAATGTAACGATATTAGAACAAAACGATGAATTTAAAGTAAGGGTGTATTCATTTATAAATTGTTTAAAATTTCAGAAAATTCGAATTTGGTTTCCATTATTTTCAAGCATTCGTAGTAAATCCAGTATAATTCTTTCCCATAGGGTTGCGAAGCAAAGTCTCAATATTCACCAACTTGTAAAAATTATTTTTATTTATGTGGCCTAATATTAAATCACCAAATCATTAAATATTAATTAATATTCATAAAAATATAAGAGTATTAAATCGGGTTAGAGTACTATTATTTTTTTTTATCAGCGAGTTTTAAGAGTATTATTAGTAGTAAACATCCTGAAATAATCGCTCTATTGTATCTTCGTATGTTTCCCATTGCTTTTAATAGATTGAAATGAATTTAGTACTGAAATGGTGTAGGTAATTAACTCAAAGTCATTCCAATATTTCTTCTTTGTTTTGAAGTTTTACGTGAATAACTTTCTCATTCGTGTTGAAGCGTAAATTCTTTTTTGTCGGTCGTGTAACACTTTCAAATAGTGGAAAATTAAACCCAAGAATCAATCTTCATCGCGTCGAGACTAGCGCAGTCCCCACCAAATGGAACGCGACTTTCTCCATATCTGTCTTTAATTTGCAGCTACATGCGGCCATGCCGAAACATTACTCTGTCAAACGGTGGACGGATGCCGGCAACTGTCTTCGGCAAGGAGGACTTGACAAACACTCCTCGCTCGTTCACGCGCTGCTGCGTTGCGTAATGGGAAAATCTTTTGTCTCCGAACTTCCCGCTCCCCTCTCCGTTTCCCGCGTGTAATTGACGCGTGACGTCACAGCCAATCCGGACGGGGGAACGACCACGTGCGATTGTGTCCGCGCGCGCGCGCACGCCTCAGACGATAATCAATTTGCGAATCTCCCTCCTCCTCTTCGTCTACCACCCCTTGTTCTTCTGTTCCTTTTTCTGAGAGAGAGAGAGAAACAATAATTGAAATGGCTCTAATATCGTTTGTTAAGATAAAGTGGCGTTTTTCTTCAGTGGCTTCCGGTCGTTCTCGATTGGATAGTGGCCAGATAATGTCTTGTTTGTAAGCTGCTATTGTTTAGGCTTAGCTGCTTTGCTTTTATTGCTGTTGTAGTTTTTTTTTGCTGAGGAAGATTGTTCTTTTTTGTTTCGAACAACCGAAGCCGTCATCGCGATCTTTTGTTCTATCGTGAGGGATCGTGGCTTGCCGGACAATGGCTGATGAACATTCATTAGGGAATACGTTTGACCATCGTGGTCGTTTGTCTTCGCCGATGGCGCTGTTGTTTTGCGGTGATAAAAGCCAGAATGCTTCATTATCCGATTTGAATGATTGTGATTCACGTTGATTGTGCTTCTGGCGGTTGCTGCATTACGTGGAAACATCATTAAATTTGAAAATCCACTTAATTAGTAAACATCCTCAAGGTATGTACAAATGCGTAATGCTTATGGACTTCGTAGTAATAGCAAAGGCATAAGTTACTGCTTTGTTACTGCGGAAAGGTAAATAGAAAGAAATGCTGTCATCCCTTCTAATAAACCAGCATAAGGGTATCTTTATTATAATAATTTATTATATCGTTATTTATATCTCTACTAACAGGAGTGGCGCTAGTGTCTGCACCACGGGGGGCACAACTTGCTGTGCGGGGGTGGGAGTGTAATGAAGTTGGTCTCAATTTTCGCCAGATCTTTATCTATCTACTAGTTGAATACGCCGTTGCGTGAACGGGATACAAAAATTTTCATCGAGGGGGGACACTACATCCCCGACAGTGGGCCCTGCCCCCCCCCGGTCCCCCCGTTGGCGCCACCCCTGTCTACTAATAATAAAGGAGAATGTGTGGGTGTGTCTGTGTGTTGGCGCTCTATAGGGCCGACCGCTGGCGTTAGAGCTACGAAATTTGGCACGAAGATTCTCGGTAAGGTGGGAATGTGCACCTCGGAACCGCTTTTTTCGAAATTTTATTTAATTAAAAAATAAGCGAAATGTTAGTGTTTTTCCTTGCTAACTTCCGAAAGTATTTCAGCATAAATTTTTTTTTATCGCCATCTGAAAGAGGAAAAAACTACCTTTTCAATTATATCGATTAAATTGCCGTAAAATTTTTTCTCTAACTTTATTAACCTTTTCTTTTTTTTTAAAGGCATAATTTACAATACTTTTCATTGTTGCAACGCATTTCAAACCGCCCAAGGCGGCTAGTCATTAATAAAATCCTTTTACAAAATGAAAGTAACAAAAGGTCTCAATTTGTGGGTCTGTACTTTGACCATGGAACTAGTGATAAATGTGATGAAAAGTTTG